>OMLC01101490.1:0-17090 GCA_900302585.1 Regalecus glesne | reverse complement strand
TTTGCTGCCAATATAAGCAGGTCTCGACTCCGATCCCGATCCTGGCTTTGATTCTGTATGCATGACTTGGCAGAGTCCGATAGGATCTGAAAGGGCTGTTTTATATTTGGACTGTCGTGGGATGGACTCCTGCTGCAGCCGGTGTGTTGATCAGCACACTCGCTTGCAGCTGAGATGTCCTTGAATGAAATATTGAACTCCTGCCTGCCTGCCCACTCATCGCTAGCTGCTCAGGGGGAGGATTCAGCTGTGTACCACAAACGTGTGTGGTGGGACCAGCCTCCCTTAAGCTGCTTAGGTTTTCTTTTGGTCTAGCTTGGGCTCGATTTTGCTGATTTGGGATCAGTTCTCCTTGCTCATGTTGCATGGATGTGTCCCGAGTGGGGCAGTTGTTGACAAGCATGGCCATCGGTATGCAGACATTGCTCATCGCTGTGCACCATTATTGCATCCGTAATGGTGGAGCCACGCTGCTGCTGATGCTCGCGGTCCAATACTGCAGGCCGCTGGATGTGAACCCAGAAGACGGCCAGCGTAACCGAGGGGAGAGTGTGAAGGTCATAGAGAGGGTCACTGTGTCCGGCCTACCTGTGTGACAGAGTTATTAATGAGATGTGTCTTTATTTGCTCTCACCTAACAAAGGAAGACGGGCCGCCTCCATATTACCTCTGAGCAGTGGGTGCAGCTGTGTCAAGTGAGATTTGAGTCTTGGCTGACGCAGGCACTTGTTATAACAAAATGGGGAATTCATCAAATGTTAATTTGGTTTGAAATGATGGGTCAGGACGGTGTCACTCGCGTCTTCTCACCCACACAGACGGAAAGGCGAGCATTGAAACGTTCTCTGCACGTCAGATGGGCTCCCCATCCCTCTGTGTTCATAGAGCGCCTCCCTGTGGCGACAGGCTGAAAGTGCATCTGGTTAGAATTCCACTGCACTCCTGTGGCTTGTGACGTCACTCCGTTATTAGTTCCTTTGTCTTCGTTTTTTCTCAGATTTATGGACTGCAGACATCTCCGAGCTCTGACTCGCAGGGGTCTCTGTCTTGTTAAGAGGGTTGAAAGACATAGAGAAGAAGAAGGATCTCTGGGAGGGTTTGTGTGCTATTGATCTGCTGACACCGTGGGTTTGAGTCTACATTTTGGCTAAGGGGCATTTGAAGTGTGTAATAGGTGGAGAGGCTCTGTTCACCATTTCAAGAGAAAATCAGTGTTTGTAAGTGCGAGGGGGGGCACGGAGGCTCAGTAGTAAAGAGAACCCTCAGAAGCTGCTGGTTCGAACCCAACATGGGGCATCAGGAAGGGCATCCAGCCTTAACCCCCCCACCCCCCAAAAAAAGGTCTATCTAAGTCTGTGTCCACCCTTGACAACATTGGGACTGATCATGACGTGTAAAACAGAACTCTCATCAGTGTTTTCAAGTGTGCATATGTGAGGGGGTGTATGCATGGGTATGTCCGTGTCTATGCCACCGTGTATGTCTATGTGAGGGGAGTTTGCATGTGTGTGTGTGTGCAAATACCAGGTTTTTCTATCCTAAGGGGGACATCAGAGTGTAGTCAATGAGAGGTCCCCACAAATATAGGAAAAAGTGTGCATGTGAACATGGGCTTGTTGGTGTCTGGGTCTATGCACGAGCACATGTTTGTCTGAGCGTACATGTGTTCACATAGTTTACATATAGTGTACAAATGCATGCATGATGATGGGCTTTAATGCACTGTTTTATGTGTGTGTTTTATGGACACACATGTCTGGTGGAGACTCTGCTGCAGCAGGATTTGAACTTTGATCCATGTGGGGGGGGGCAACATCTGGCACCCGGGGAGCAGTTAGGAGTTCATTTTCTTGCTCAAGGACACCTCGACATGCCATCTACAGGACTGGAGAGATCAAACTTGCAACGTTCCGATTGCCAAATGACCCCTCTAGTCACTGAGGTGTGTCACCCCTATAACTTGGGACTTGTTAATGAGGCAGCAGCAGCAGCAATCTCTCACAGCCTTCTTCATTTTTAATCTATCAGTTATGGCACTAGCCCAATATCCTCCCTTGTCTAATCATTGAAAGTTAATTTCTAAAATGAAGCCAGCCTCCTTGCCATCCATCACCGTCGGTGTGCTGTATTAATCATGTTCCACAAAACAACATTTTTAAAAATCCCTCTTGGTTTGCTGAAAATCACTAGAGGGATCTAAAAGATGGTGGCCTGAAATGAAATGAAACATGGAAAAAAATGTAACAGAAGTCTGTCTCTCTTATTCTCTCAGCAAAAATCTCCGTGGGGGATACTCCTGCAAACTGTCTTCATTATATCTACAAGATGTTATGGACCATGGATGTGAGTTTGTCAAGCCCCTGCTGGCTTTATGATGTGTAGTGCTGTTTTTCTCAACTGCTTTGTGGTGAGTTGTTACAGGAATCGTGTCTTTCTCAGAATTGAACACACAATATTAAAAACTCACACCCGACAGTGGCTCTCATTTCACATTCTGCCTTCAGACAGCACACACGAGCTGTCACAAACACACTACATGACTGATACACAAGGACAGGTTGGCCTGATAGGACAACCGATATGGATCCAAGATTTCAAATATGGCAGAACAATGCACTCAAACACCTTCCTGGCCACAGGTTTGAGGGCAGCTGGCTTAGAGATATACTAAATATGGTGGAGAATATTGGGCCCAGTTGTGCTGCACTGTGGCTCAACAGAGCAGGAGTGATGCCATCCGGCCGTGCTGTTTGTTAATGTTCAGTCTCTTGAATGTAGCCCTCACATCCTCCTCCTGGATGCAGAAGGGTGGCATTAGGATGGGAGGAGGCCTGGTGGCATAGGTTTTGTAAACCTTGCATAAAACTCATTTAATTGTTCTGGGAGGTTGGGGCCATTAGCTGGAGGGGACTAAGGGCTCCTTTTTAATCCATAATTTCCTTAAATTGTTCCCTTATGGATCTGGAGCTACTGGAAGAGGATCGTTCCAGTTTAGTTGCATAGCTGGGCTTTGATTGTCTTTTATTGTCATACAACCTCACTGTCGTGGTGGCGACTCGATCACAAGCTGCACCCAATCTATTCTAACGAGTACCTACCAAGTACTCTCCTGGCGCTTCGATGGCGTCGGTCCCCGGGACCAGACAAGATTCGGATGTCTTCTTTGTGGATTTTAAACTTTTGGATGAGGAGTAACGTGAACTCCCACAGAGGACTCTCCAGGAATGTACGGTAAGCATTGGATCTTGAGCCGGTGTTTCGTCTCCTCCGCCATGGCGAGTGGTCCTTATTGTTCTCGACATGTGTCAGGGGGGTCGGGCTGTGTTAGCGTTAGCATTAGCTAGCGGTGGAGCTTCGACACCAACATGGTGAGGAATTGAAGATCATATGAGCAGCGGTCGATCAGGTTAACTCAGATTGTTGATTTGTGAGAGATCTTTGCTGACCTGGGGGCTCTGAAGATGGTGAAACTTGGTGGCTTAGATCCGGAACAGGGGGATCCAGTCATGCCTCGGTAAAGCAGAAGGCTCAGCAGTGTCGGTTTGTGTTCAAGTCAAAAGTACATATGTTACTGGATCATGTCAGTGCTGGTAGTGGGGGTCCATAAGGCTGTCTCCTGAACCCGGAGAGTACCCATACCTCCATGTGGTGGCTGTTGTCCTCAGGGACAGTGTCTGATCACCAGATGTACAGCAGCTCCTCATGGTTGTATTTTCATAGAGATGCATTTTCAACTGAAAGTACAGATACAGATGTACGACACGGACATCACTTTTGTGTTGAACCCCGTTATGTTCACATAAATCCAGTTTAGCGGAACTACTCTTAAAGTTAATGGAACTACTTTGATGTTATGCTCATGATACGTTGTGAGGTGGTGCTGAACAGCGCATTGATACAGAAGACTAGAGCAGTAGCGCTTCGGCAGAGGGATGACTGTATTGGAACGTGTCCATAGAAAAGCCCAGTAGACTAATGTCGACTTTACTCCGGTGTTCATTTGAAATATGTGTGAGAGCAATACACGACAACCCCATGGAGAAAAAACTGATCCTGCTGTCTGAAGGAGGAACTGCTAGACTGATCGTTTAGGTGAATCCAAGCAGGAATACATCGAACAGATCCACGCATTTAGAAACTGCGGGAATTGTGGCCTAAACATATTTACACTATGCTGGGGGGGTTAAAAGAGGGAGATGGGGCAAGGAGAGAGATAACGGGAAAATAAGAATCAAGTGAAGGATGTGGGATATCAGGGATTATGCCCGAGTTCAAATTAACTCGTCTGGTAATTGATGGAAAGTAGGCATAGCATATGTAAATGATGTGATCTGTGTGCGGAGATTTGACTGAGGGTGAGCATTGTGGGGATTTCGAGGGTGCAGGGGGGGTTTAGGGAGACTTGGCTTCCTTTTCAAGGCTCCGAGGATAATCCCTGAAGTTGGTTAAATGCACAAAGGAAAGTTAATTGTGTGTGTTGATGCTTTGTTTACAATTTGCCGAGTCAGACCCTGGCTCCCTGCAGTCAAAGACTCTCCATCTGTAATGGCATGCTTACTTTACCCAAATTAAATCAAACTCACTAAAACTATTACTGGGGTCGAACTAAAGCCTTGCTCATACCAAATCTGTCCGTCCAACCGCCCTCCATTTGGAAACGGGACTCGTGTCATACCCCCTCTTCTCCACTAGAGGGGGTAATAAAATTAATCACTCTTGGCTCAGAGAGGGGCTCGACCAGAGATTCTCTGTGCTTTATACTTAAATGTTCTATCATGCGAGTGTCTGACTGAAACATCCTTCACTCCTTTCACTGTGGAAGAGCTTATCTCATATTTGCCTCATATGTGTGCCAGGTGAGCGATGAAAGTAATTTCAATAATGATAGGGTTATTGATGAGGTTATTAATTGAGTGCTTAAAGCAAGGATGACGATAAAATATTGAGTTGGGCAACATGTTGTTATCATTATTATTGATAGTAGGGTGGCATGGCTCAGGAGGTAGGGCAATTTTCCAGTGATGGGTGGTTTGGTCCCCTGCAGACAGCTTCTTTAGTTCTCATTGAGCAGGACACTGAACCTCTTACAGCTCAAGGCCGGAGATGGAATGGTGACCTGTCCAGGGTGTTTCCCTGCTTTTCACCCAGTGATCACTGGGATGGGTATGACTCTGCAACCTGATTTTGGATAAGCCTTTGAGGATTGATGGGTGTATTATTTATTCATTTAAGATTATTATTGGTCATAGTAGTAGTTGTAAATTCATAACAGTATAAAGTCTCATTTTGAACACCACCTGCACTCAAGCTTTAACTTGCAAATAAATCCAAGGGGAAGTAAGGAAACCGTGAAACGAAGCAGACGGCGTTGCGGTCATGTCCCTTTGCTGTGCGTGTGATTTGCATGTGTGCATATGCAGGTCTCTGAGGGGATGTGTGGAACAGGAGAGCCGAACAGACAGCGGTGCTGCTCTGGACTCTGATCCTGCTTTGTTTCTTCCTTCTGCCATGGACAACAGTTAATTTGATCAGATTGGAATAAACACCCACCACACCGACATAAGCGCCACATTAGTGAGGAGGGATGATGCTATCACATTTAGCTATAGGCAGTGTGGGAGTTTATACGCTAAATATGTTTTCCATTGCTCGGTGCCATAAGCAGCCAGTCTAATGAGCTCGGAGAGGCTGTGTGTCATAGGCCAATGAGATTTTATGGCTTGAACAGATTTGATTCTATCGTGTAGAAAATCTACCCTGTGGGCATCTACTACATTGGTTAATCTCGGCTACAAATGAGAGTCATGGCACATTTGTCAACAGACAAAGCGTCTCCAATGTCGGCAAGAGCTCATCTGAGCAGAGCTGTTTTTGACTCGGGCCTTGCATGCATGGCTCACTAGTACGGGCTGAGCATGGCAATGCTCCATAGCCAAGAGCATGATTATGTCCTTGGTTCTTATGAAGTACCCCTCCACTCGGGCATGTGAGGGGGGCTTTCCTACATATGACTCCCTAAGATGTCCGGCCCCTACTAGACTGACCTGTGTCTGTGTAGAGTTTGTCACTGGAGTGGTGTTTTCACATTCCTCTACTAAAGGGGGAGCTGTCTGTGCACTTTCCTAAATCTGATATTCAAAGCTATTTCTCTGTTGCCTTGCTCAGGGACACAGGAAGGAGTATTAATCCTAATGTGCATGTCTTTAGATGGTGGAAGGAGACCGTAGAACCCGGAGGAAACCCACACAGTCAAGCTAGGGGGGCAGTGGTATTGGTGGGCTTGTGATATTTGCATGTTCATGAGCATCTCTCAATGAGGGAGAAGGTGTAGATGTGCTTCCTTCCTCTGATCAGTTGTTGCTTTACTCCTTATGTGGGGAAAACCATTTTTAAACAATATATTTATGGTCTCGAGAGTATTTTTAATCTGTAAAACACATCTGGGAGTGTAAATTGATTTAAGTCTTTAAACGGTTGACGGTATATAGTGTACGAAATGGCCACCTCCACGGTGACGTAGGTGCTGCATCCCTGCGTAATCGTCTCACCTGTAAGATGTTCAGAGGTGCTTTATGACCTTAGTGTAGGAATCCAGCAATTATTCAATGACCATCGAAAAAGCTTATTCAAAATTAAACCAGTGGTAGATTTTATCAACACAGGAATGCGGAGATGCATCAGAGTTCCCTTCCATTAATAGGCTGGTTCATAGTTTTGGACGTTAAGTAATTGAAAGTTAGGTTTACTACAAAATGATGAGGATGCAGGACAGAAAATCCTCCTCCAGCAGCCTGTTATCTCGCCCCCCCCCCGGGTAATGCTGTAATACCCATTGTTTGACAGCAGAGGGCGTTATTGTACATGCTGAGAATGTCTTCATGTGGGATAATTTCCATATCTTGTCTTTAAACCGAACAAGCCATTAAGGGATGAATCGTTGGTTTCCCTCTGCATCCTCGCCATGAATAACTGTTATGAGTGTGTGTAAAACCTTTGGCACAGTTAAATATTCGACTGGTACCTAGACCAGTGACTCCAGTATTTAACCAATCTGCTATTCAGGCTTGTTCGGGCTTACCCTTTCAGTATTTGCAATTGCATCAATTTCATTTTGAGGACATCTATCTCCTGTCTCCTTGGGCACATATCCATTGGGCTGTTTGCCATTTTGGACCATGCAGGAATGGCATTCAGGGGGAAATGGCTTTTATTATCTTGTTTTTCCAAATTGAATTCTAGACTATTCATTTCCACCCTACTGCTCATCATTTGGCACTCTCAAAAGTGTTGTTATTCAGCCCACACAGTAATATTGTAATGTAGTGGATTGAATAGCGCAATATCAACATCTCTCCCCCTTCCTCATCCCTGTCTCCTTAGCAACTCAAACCCCCGTTGCAAGTAAGATGAGATGCACCTTTTCTCGCGTAGGTATGCCCTGCAGAGGCCGTGGACTGGGTTATTTTTATGTAAATGCATTCACACAGTTAGAGAATAGCAGGGCATAATATGTTGCGATGGAAGGTCAGACAGCCTGTTGACTGGGCATGTCTGATAAATCACTAAGATGGGCTGTTGAAAGAGGGTAGCCTGAGTAACATGAGACCGATGAGACACAAGAGGCTCTGATGGTCTACATGCTTTATTATCTCGCTTTCAACCTATGAGACATGAATTTGGGAGCAAGTCAGGGGGCTCGAACCACAACCCTCCACTGCCAAACCCCCCCCCTTTTCCAGATTATCATAAAAACCAAACTGCAACTCCTTACTGCTCCTGTACGATAGGATGGGTTAAATGTAGAGAACACGTTTTGTTTATGTACAATGCCATTTATGTACATTGACATACGAAACGTCTTCTTCCAAATGAAGTTGAGTTGACTTTATCTGATAATAATAATTGTGGCAACACTGTTTATTTTGGTGTTATATGTCTGCCGGTCCACAAGGGGCGTCAGTGTGTGCTTGTTCTCTGTGGGGGGTACACTATTTAAACAGGAAATTAAGAGTGGTTGTCTGCCTGTTGTTGACAAGACGGATGTGAAGTCTGAGTTCGACAAGGACCAAATAAACCCTCGGTGTTCATTCAACAAGAAGTTCTCCCTTGAGTTACTACAATAATAATAATAATAAGTCTGCGAATTTATAAGGCACCAGAATTCATTTTAGTCTGTGAGGCAACCTAGCTCAACGTAAGGCAACGTGACGAAGTGACGTAGGGACGTAAGGCAGACCCGGACCAGAAAGTTGATGGCGTGTTTTGTTGATTTGGTTTGAACTACTTCCAGTTGATGCTTTTCAGTATTCCCCCTTCCGCAGACCTACAGCACTTCACATCCGTCTTCATTCGTTCAAGTAAGGGGTGCTCACACTATTTAGCATACGAGCTACTTCTAAAATGACCAAGTCAGAGTGATCTACGGGTACCCAATAAGTCCATCGTGATCTACCAGTCGAACGCAAAGGTAATGTGGGTAGATCACATGGCGATATCTTTGCCGTCTATTTTTTTTATGCCATGCGAGCTTTTGCGATCGACTGATTTAAGTTATCGAGTACAAGTAGGCCTACTCTCTCCATAACCAGAAATAACCCGTCATCCACACCCCATGACGTTAGTCTTCTGTTGACGTGATGGACCGATACAACTATGATGGTTATTGATATCATTCACCTGAAGAAACATGCTTCAAAAATTCAATTAACCAAACAGTGAAGCCAGCGTTCATCCGCATTTCCAGGTGCTGTACGACAGCACCTCTCCCCGTTGCTAGAATCAACATGGAGATATATCGGTACCGTGTCGGGGTGCTGTGGAGGCGGCGCCCAACACCCCTCCCCGGTCGCTGAGTGGTACGCTCCTTCCCCAGGAACTAGTCCCCCCCTCCGAATCAGGCTGCGCACGGCGGAGCATTTATTTGTGGTCATAACAAACTATACAGTTCCCACGCAGCTCGATTCTCCCCGGTTCCGAAGAGGCGTTTAAAGGGCAAACCTGGACCCGTTCAGAATGACCATGTACAAGGGGAAGCGTCGCAACCATCGATGTAAGTTCTCGTGGTTTAATACAGGGTTTGATGAAATCTCGGTTCTCGCCGATGATGTTTGATGGTGATAGCCGATGGGCTCTGCCCCGTTTAGACAAGTTGCAGGTTTTCATGTGTCGATATAAACGAGCCGTTGAAGGGACTGAGACATTTCACGTTTTCTGTAGTTTCCTTTGTCAAACTAAGTCGGCTGCTCACTGTAAGCAAATCCACCCGTGCCCATATTTTATTGAAAAAAATGTTTTTTAGCGTTTTCAAAGAATATTATAATGGTTGTCGTTTAAAAACAAATACTCAGTGACTGGAGTATTTGAAGACATGTTGAAAATACATGGGCTGATCTAAGAGTCATACAATCCATGGCATTTGATGGATGCTGCATGACAACCCATCAATAGGGATAACAGAGCTCCTTTGTGGAGGAATATTTGCCTTGGGTTGATAAGCACCAATGAAATGTCTATTTGAGAATTGTTGGAATGGTTGTCGACTGCAAAAAAAAAAACCCAAACATGGTTTATTCTGAGGTAGAACACCAATAACTTACCTCTGTTAAGCTCTCTGGGGGTTGGGTTTAAACAGGAATTGTATGTTCTAATAATGTTATTATAGTATTGATAGTGATTGGACAGGGCTTTGTAAATAAATATAGATTCCCTCATCAGTCCCACAAGGGGAAATTAGGATTTCTCTGCATTTTAACCCATCCTGTTGTATAGGAGCAGTGAGCTGCCACCATGTGGCGCTCTGGGAGCAGTTAAGGGTTCAGTGTCTTGCTCAAGGGAACCTCAGTGTGCTTTCTGCAGGACCGGGGATCAAACCTGTAGCCTTCCGATTACCAGATGACTGCGCTGCCCACTGAGCTATGCCGCCCCATAGTGATGACAAATTGAAAACCATGCAAGAGACCTATACAACCATATCCCATCCATGGCTTGGTTGCCCTTGAGCTTTGTCTACTAGCATGTTTTCATAAATGATGGCACGCTCCCAAGTACTGAGGTATCTACTTTTGGCCACACTATCCTAGGATAGCTTTTGTCTGGTGGATATGCTCCAATTACAAAAGACAGATATACAGTGCAGCATCACTGCTGAGGGAATGGAGATCCTGCAGAATGTCCAGTTAGTGGGAGGTTACAGTGGAGAAGTTGCACAGCTAAATTGCAATTCTCTGTCTGCACAGATGTGTGGATGTATTGATTGAACATAGGCAAGGCCGGAGAAATCCCAGACGTGGACTTTCTGTGAGCACAGACATGTCCAGAGATCGAGCGGGAAAGGCAATTCGGGGACTGGTGAACATTTTAACAAGGTAGAGAGAAGATACAATGTGTCCGTGCTGGGACTCGGATCGAAGGAGAAGTGAGGCTTGTTTCCGAGGTTGCCTCGCACCTAATCCATCACCTATGAAGCAGCAGACAGCCTGTGCCCACCCTTGCACTAAATCTCAGTGCCATGGGCTTGAACTAAGACTTGAGTTAGTTCAAGCCCACATTGTGGAGGGGAGAACGGTTCAGCTGACGTGAAATTTGAATGGAATTAATTTAGCCAACATAAATTGAATCACAGTTTAAATGCTACGGGAAAGAGGCTATTTGCATTTAGTTCC
Organism: Regalecus glesne; assembly: GCA_900302585.1. Classification (NCBI taxonomy): domain Eukaryota; kingdom Metazoa; phylum Chordata; class Actinopteri; order Lampriformes; family Regalecidae; genus Regalecus; species Regalecus glesne. The sequence continues at coordinate 6,429 of OMLC01101490.1, read as the reverse complement.
GTCTGAAAGATGGAGTGAGAGCACACGTGCGTGGATGTTCTTTAGATTTGGAACGGAAAGGGTTTCCACGTGCTCGGGGGGGTATTGACGGTGACACGTTGATATCATGATCTTATTGTTCTGCATTTATTTTTATGCTTCCGCCAAGTGAGGGATATCATGAAGATGATCGACTTGCGTAGTGATACTTGATATTCAGCGAAGCCAAATCATAAGTATTGCACTAAAAACATGGTGTATGGGATTCAATGGGTGGCGCGATGCTGGTTTTTTGTTCGTTTGCTGCTTTAGCTTTTATTTTGAAATCTCACCGTGGAGAAAATGTGGGCAGATGAGCTATTATGAACAGTTCCTGATGTGTCATTCAGGGACGGTATAGAATAGAAATGGTGCGTAATTCCTCATTGATGGTATATTTCTGCGTGTTAACACACCGTGCACCACGGTGTGTTAACACGCAGCAGTCTCACCCCCCCACGCATTTCATCACACCGTGAACATGCAGACGCAGTCTCCCCCCATGGCTACTGCTAATTGAGTTCACCTATTCACGTAGTAGAAGGAAAATCTCTGCTTTCTCTATAGCCTCAGTGGAACAAGGAGAGTGTTTACGTCCTCAGCCATCAATATTTGAGGTTTTGCAGTTCAGGAATCATTTTCCATCCAATCTCTGCACTGTGGGGAAGTTTTTCTTGTGTGTGTGTGTGTGTGTGTGTGTGTATTTGTGCTTTAGCTCATCTTCAGTCCAGGAATACTGTTGAGCCTCAGATGTTCTCCGTGATGCTGGGGTTGAGAAGACACCTCTTTTTCAAAGGCAGAAAACGTTCCTCGGGCTCCTTTCTTGTGCCGCAGCCCTCCATCTGCCTGGCTGCTGGGTTTTCGTGGGGTGTTTCTGGATTGGTGTGAGCCGCTGCTTTCAAGATGTAGGATCTAGAGTGCATGACAAATGCATATGGTGGTGTCATTTTCACAGCACTGCAGATATTATCCTTTGCCCGTATGTCGACCGTGCTGCTGCTTGAGGAGAAGAGCTGTGTGTGTGTGGGGGGGGGCAAGAAGTAGTAAATAGCATCCTGAGTTTTACCTCTTATGGCTCACGTTATATGTCAAGGCACTCGAGTTGTGTATGTGCACACGTGTTGTTTTTTTCCCATTTATTCATGGTTTCATTTGTGTGTGTGTGGAGAAAGGAGTGCACAGCGAGCACAATCCTGCTGCCCTTGAATGAATCGCAGGAAATTACAGGTCCTCATACATACTGAACCCTCTCATTTGTCATCAGCGGTGTGATCACCCGAGATGGGAGACTATTGCTCCAGAGCATATAGTGAGGTCTTTAGTGGCTGTATGAGAAGTGCTGCTCTCTTACCCCTGCGGTGGTGTGCACGGTCTGTCAGTGAGGACCTGACACCATCCTACACAACACCTCTCTTAACAATGTTACAGGGACTTAAAGACAACCCATGGATAAGAATACATGGATATGAATAGAAATAAAAACCATCAATGACAAAAGTGTCAAACCTGTCCGAAAGGTTTTGGCCAAGACGAGCATGGAAAGAGGGGACTTGTGGAAAGCTGGAGCCTTGGTGTGGCTGAGCTCAGTAGGCGGAGCGTCCGCAGCCCGGGGGCTCTCACGGCCGAAGCCCATCTCACCTGGTAACAAACTGTGACCTGGGAATAACCAGCAGGCCTCCATCTGCAGACCTTACCGAGGTGCCGAGGGGACACACACCAGGTCAATAAATCTGGGATGTGTTTAGGAGCGAGGCCATTTAAGGTCTTAAAAGTGAGCAATAAACGTTTAAAGCCAATTTGAGATTTAACAGGGAGCCAATGTAGGGAGGCAAGCACGGGGGTGATGTGCTCCCGCCTCCCTCCCTCGGTAATGAGTCGAGCAGCTGGGGTCTGCACCACCTGCAGCATCGGGTTCAGAGGAAAGCCAGGAGGCCATTAATGACAGAATCAGTTACCCTGGACAGGACCTCGGGACTGTGGTCATCTCTAAATATTAACTGGGAGAAATAGGCCAGTCTCACGTCCTCATATCTGCTCTCTGCTGGCGTAACATTTGGCTTCTAGGGACGTTTCGTGGCGTTTCATACTCCTCAGACCCTCCGTTGTCCTGCAGGTTTTCTCAGCAGTCTCTGTGAGGGCTCAGCCAGGGGAGGTGGGTTGAATGTGGTTTCCTAGTTTGAGAGGGTGCACCTCGGCCGAGGGTGGAGGCTGGTGGTTGAATGAGTGTTGCAGTGCGTCTGGATGGAGAGGGCCTGTCGTGGGCTTAAAGGACGAGGAGTTAAAAGCCCCGGCATGCGCACATAAATAAGAAACCAAGCAGGAGGAATGAAGGACCGATTTGCAGCTCACGGTCTTATTTGACAAGGTACAGGAGGGACGTTTGAACGTCACATTAGCCCCGCGGGAAAGCCAATGAATAGCTGTAGTAATAGCCTTGGATGAATGACGGGTTTTAGTATTGTGGCTAATGTGAGCAGATGACAGATGTGACTGTGTGGCCATGACGCCCGAACTAAAACGGATGTAGGCCTAGTTCTCCTCCTTTAGCCTCCTCTATTTATCTCTGACTTCTCTCCGTCTCTAGTAATCCCCACATGCATGCGGGCTCCAGCACGCTTGCGGACGCAGATTAAACCGCCTCTATTCTTTTCCTGAGGAGAGCATGATGTCATGAAACTTTCATTTTCATAGATGTGTATGGTGTCTGATTTCTATCAGGGATTCTCTTTATTTCCCGGCTCAGATGAAATATGGATGTCTTGGTGGGGATGCTAAAGCAGGATACCGTCGGAAGCTCTTGAAAAGATCCATGTTGCAGGTTCCACGCCAAAGACTGGGGGAAAGTCTTTATTTTTAGATCCCGGGCTTGGCAGGAGGGGGGAGTGCCGGGTGATGAACACTCTGGTTAATGTCATTATCGGCGCTTGTCGTGATTATTTCTCAGGACGGCGTTTCAGAGGGATGGCTTGTTTCTCACCACCCACACCAATTCCATCATCTAGCCTGCAACTCGCCAACAGGTCAGCCTGCTAATGGCCGTCGCCCTGCGCGATTCATCTGTCCAAGGTGCTGGCGGTGGTTATCTTTGTATTATCTTTGTATTTTCCACAGACCGCGTCATATGTTCAGGAGGAGCAGCTTCTCTTTTCTCTTTCTCAAGATCACATGGGGTGATGTGATCTCACCCCGGTGCTTCTGCCTTGATCGGTTCGGCTGCTGCCTTTGGGGCCTGGGGGATTATGATCTGATCCCTGTGGCTTGTGGTCCGTGCTGTCTGGAAGAGCTGCCGAGGCGGGGCACTGGATTGAGAGTCACGCCTCTGTGTTCACAGGGTGGGGATTGCCTGAGGAGTGAGAGGGGATGGCTTGGGGATCTCTTGGATGTTTGAGTCTTATTCTGTTTTTCGTGAACTTTTTGCAGCTACATCGATGTGTGTTTGAAGTCAGGTCTGCACAGACTGGACAGATATGCTGAGACGATGGAGACACTGGTCCTCGACGTGCGACCAGTGAATCCCATTCACGGGTCTGCTGAAGTGAAGCCAGAGCTCTGGCGGAGGGATGACTTGACTGGAGTAGTATGGACAGTCCCCGCAGAGCGTCCACGAAGTGGTTAATCAGAATAATGAATTGGGGGGGGGTTTAAATGAGAACCCGCCCACATAATGGTGTCAGGATGTTGTCCAACCTTGATGCGAGGAGGACGGTGTCTGTAAACACTCCTCTTGAATAAGGTACAAAGGTACGCACCCACCTTGAGGTTTTGTGTGAAGCTGTGTTTGATGCACAGTGTTGGGAGGTCTGAGGAGCAGCATCTTTGATATGCAGATAGTCTCCCTGCATCCATACCTCTGGTTTTCCATCTAATTAGACACCAGCCATTTGTGGAGTTCCCTGCTGTCTCCCATCTGTTGTTGACGGGGTCTCGGTAAACAAGTCATTTCCTCTATTTCTGCTCCCCAGTAAAATGTCCTCCTGTGGACGCAGGATCGAGTCAATTGTTCTGCTCTGACGAGAGGACACGCCTTGATTGAAGGCTGCAGAGAGCAAGCCTGTGAGTAACGTCTTAAAGTAAATGAAGTGTGGTGTCTGTACCCAGCAGGGCTGCTGTGAGACTGAGCATCTGTCCAGACGTGGAGCGGCGCTGCAGCGTGAACGACACCCCAGACAGGGATTCTGTCATGAGCTATCCAGATGAATCTGGTCTAACTTTATTAACTGAACATCCATCCATCCATCGTCAACCGCTTATCTGAAATCGGGTTGCTGGGGAACTGGAGCCTATCTCACTCCTCATTGGGTGAAAGGCAGGGATACACCCTGTATAGGTCGCCAGTCCATCCCCGGGCATATTAACTGAACATGACGGAACAAATTGCGATCTGTCAAAAAAAAAAAAAAAAAAAAAAAAAAAAAAAAAAAAAAAAAAAAAAAAAAAAAAAAAAAAAAAACAGTCGCACGCCTTAAAGGGCCAGTTCAGAATTTTTGTAGTCACACCTCAGACTCCCCATGTCTCCCGTAAGACCCGCTCAGCTTATCAGAGGCTGCTGGGTCCGGCCGGGTCCATGGACCCCTTTCTTGCATTTCTCCCTCAGCGGCGTGCATCCGTCACCAGCTAGTTTCTGCTCCTCTCTGTTGTCTTCACCCTCCCTGCAATCTCTTCTCTGAGGAGCCATTTGCATAATTACTTACTTTGTTCAATTAATGAAGACATATGGGAGACTGGCGCCAGCGTTGTTGTTTTCTGCAGGGAGGGTGTGATGGGCAGCTCCCTCATTAGTTCTCCTTCTCGCTTGCCTTAAATGGTCTACTTGACAGCTGACTGCCGCGAGGAGAGGCGTCTGACAGAACCCCAGAATAAAAAGTGACAAATGTGTGGCAGAGCCCTCCGCAGTGGTCCGTAGAGACGATACCCCTCTCTTCTGTGTTGATTTGTATCACTTTTTAGAGAGCTGGACATATTTCCACTTCTCTGACGGACCATGTCCATCAGCTGGCGCTGTGGGTCTGCACCCATATCGGACCTCCATCCCCGGAGTCTGTCGGTTAATTAAGAGGAGGAGAGACATCTTGGAGGGGGGGGTCACGATGGTTAGGTTGGTTAGATGTGAACATTTTTGCTCCGAGCTTTCAGCCTCCTGCATAGTAGCAGTTGGATTGGGGAAAGGTCCCTCTTCAGTCATCACGTCCGCCACAGCAGCTCTGAGGCCTGTGCAGGAATGAGAGGAGGAGATCATTTGAGCAGTGCCTGGGAGAGACGTCTTCCTTCTGGAGGGCAGTGTATGTGCTCTGGACCTTGTGATGATCCCTCCTCATCCCAGCCACCATCCCTCTGAGGCCTCGTCTCACTCCTCCTGGCCTCGTGTCTTTACTTAAGCACGTGTATGAGAGGGAGCTAGTGAGAGGGTAAGGACAGAGATCGTGGTCTCTTCATCCTCCGGTGGTCCGGTGAGAGAGGAGCTGCAGCCTGATGTCTTCTGGCGTTAGCAGGACCCGCGGGCACGAGCTGCCTTTACGCCCGCCTCAGTGGCTCAGGTCGGAACCCCGCCGGTGATGGGAGCATCTCACTCTCGTACGCCACGTTCTCTCCAGACTCACTGGGTCTCGGTCCTGTCGACTTCCACAGAAGAGATCCCTCCCAAGCCGCCGCACAACACTCTGCCATATGGCTCCCATTTCAGCCATGATTTATTCAAAGCCCACTCCTTCATCACTGGTGTTATTCGTGCCATGGCTGGTGACGGGGAGGGGATCAGGGATGCATAAAGGCTTCCTGGTAGCACAGGTGTAGAATGGGAAGGCCCCGCAGGTGATGCTGAGGGTGTAGGAATGAACCTCCTTCGTCCTGAGAGAGGGGGAGGAGCTATGCTACACCATGTGTGAGAGTGAGATGGGTAAGGGGGGGGTGTTGTATCAGGGAGATTGTGTGTGTGTGTGAGAGACATGATGCTAGTGAGAGAAATGAGGACTGGGAGGTAAGGCAGGAAGCATGAGCAGCAGGTTCTTTAAAGGGAGACTGGGGATGTGAATGAGTCCAATCAAAAGCAGGCCAGGGCTCCTCGGGGCAGTTGCACATCTGTGTTCCCGTGTCTCAGGATCTGGGTTCTGGCACAAGTTATATCCCTGCTCCCCAACTCTGCCACTTCACCGCAGTTCACCTGCGGAGGCATGAGATGTGTTCATTCTTCAGCAAGTAACACAGGTTTTTGCTTGTCTGTCTGTTTCCGGCAAGGTTACAAGTCAGTCTGTTGATGGATCATATGACATCCTATTATTATCAATGATGATGATGAAGGGAAGGCCTCTTTATCTGGTCATTGTATTCTTATAAGGAGATGTGTTCTCTGCATTTAACTCATCCCATTGTAGAGGAGCAGTGGGCAGTTGCAGCATCCGGTGGTGGTGACAATAG
>OMLC01101489.1:0-17039 GCA_900302585.1 Regalecus glesne | reverse complement strand
AATGGTTTGGTAAAGGGAGCGCAATACTGCTCCAGCAGCTCCAATTCTCTGGTCCAACTCATGCTCCATTCTCCCCTCACTTGAGAACAAGACCCCCAGATACTTGAACTCCCTCACTTGGGGTAAGGACTCATGCCCTACTGGGATTGGACAATCCTCTGGTGTCCTGCTTAGAACCATGGTCTCAGATTTAGAGGTACTGATCCTCATTCCAGCTGCTTCACACTCAGCTGTGAACCGATCCAGTGAGTGTTGGAGGTCAGAGACTGATGATGTCATCAGAACCACCTCATCTGCAAAAAGCAGTGATTTAATCCTGAATTCACTGAATTGCAACCCCTCTCTTCCATGACTACACCTGGAGATCCTGTCCATGAAGATCACAAACAGGATAGGTGATAAGGAGCAACCCTGGTGGAGATCAACCCCTACTGGGAAAGAGTCTGACTTACTACCCAGAACTCTGACACAACTCTCACTTTGGGCATAGAGAGATTGGATGGCCCTGAGTAGTGACCCTCTTATCTATAATAATAATATTAATAATAAATCTCTTTCATTGGGACAGTGTGTATTAATGAAGATTCAGAATGTAAATAAATCAGATTTAATTTGATTTTCATCTGTTGTCCCGAGCAGTGAGAGGTTCAATGTCCAGCTCATGGACACTTTGAGAAGCATTCTGGAGGAACCGGGGATCAAACCACCAATCTACTGACTACTAGACGACCACCCTGCCTCCTGAGCTATGCTGCCCACAACATTCACACTAGCATGTGGAGATGTCCAGCCGTGGGCTTCTGTCCAGAATGAGGTCATCATGTGTTGGAGAGGGGAGGCCAGCTCACCACCCTGGCAGATGAATGTCCGCTTGGTGTTGCACCTCACGTCGTTCCACCTCCCTCCCTGTCTGAACACAGCTGCAGCACATCGCTGGTCGGCAAGGTAGTTGGGCTGTCTGGGTTTCCAGAAACGGAACGTCGACTCGCTCCCGTCCGACCACCTCCAGGGATCTTTGAACAGGCCGATCCACACGGTCTGTGACAGGGACACGTTCTGCACCGCCTGGTTCTTCTGTCTAGACTGGATGCTGACGAGCTCGGTGGACAGACTCCTGCAGTGATCCTGGGCCTCCCTCCATGATCTGGTGTCATGGAGAAAGGAGTGGAGGGGGGTCCCGCCCCGGCCTGCAGGGGAGAGGTTAGTCTGGTGTCTGCATGCCAACTGGATTTGTGCTGTTCTCTGTTTTCCATTTTCACTCTACTCACCGTCACAGATGAACCCTCTCCTGGCATCACACTCACTTTCCACCCATTCACCCTCTGGGTCCATGGCTGCACATGCGTCCTGTCGAGCTCCGTGCGGCTCTCCTGCCTCCCAGTTTAAGAAATCAAGCGTCTGGTTAGGCAAAGACCAGTGCCACAGTGGAGACTCCCCGACCTCCAATCCTATCCAGGCACTGCCGAGGTCACGGGGAACCAAAGATACCAAACTCTCCATTTCTGTGGCGTTGCCAACTGTTGCCAAGTCTGTGTACATTTCTCTGCAAAGCCTCTTTGCCTCTGCGTAGCTCCGAGACAAGCTCACAAAGTGGAACTCTGAGGACACGAGCACCAAGAGTCCTGCGGGACGGCGAGGGTGCAGAGAGGTCGTCAGCATGTATGAGGAGAGGGGAGCCAACGGCTGCCGTCACAACGGCAAAGACACGACACTGACGTCCAACTGCTGCCCTGCTGTGAACACGACACCTACTGGTCCTAGGAGGCCAAAGTTCTGCTCTGTTCTGGTCTGGTATGTGTCTGTTCTGGTCTGTTCTGGTCTGTTCTGGTATGTTCTGGTATGTTCTGTTCTGTTCTGTCTGTTCTGTTCTGTTCTGGTATGTTCTGGTCTGTTCTGTTCTGGTCTGGTCTGTTCTGTTCTGGTCTGTTCTGGTCTGTTCTGGTCTGTTCTGGTATGGTCTGTTCTGTTCTGGTCTGGTCTGGTCTGGTCTGGTCTGTTCCTGCCTGGACAGCTGCTGAGATGATCTACGGCTGACTCACTAACAAATGGATCGTCAGGACAGCATCATGAGAAAAGTGGATTTGGCACCAACCTGAAATCAGCAACAGCCGCACATTCTGGCCTGGCCTCATGCTGGAGTGTCTTGGCTCTCAGTCTGGACCACAACAAGCTTTACAACACGGATGAGCTTGCTTGAAGATTAATCACCGTGTTCTGACCGATCCATCCAGTCCTCCCTCATAAATCACCAACAGCCAACTGACTGAGGCATGGAGGCTTCTGCCGCCTGTGAGCCACAGCAGCAGCGGTGGAAGAATGTCACCAGGCCTGTTTGGGCCACAGGAAGCTGTTCCTTAACTTCTGCTCATTGTGACACAGTCAAGGCTCAAGATGCAGGGTGCTGGCTGTCAGTCCGGTTGTACCGGCACACTCCTGAGACATTCTCTGCCTGGGAGGCTCCAATACCACACAAAGATGAATGAACCAATGTGAAATCCAGAACTTCAAGTTATTCCTTTTGAACTTACGCAGTACAAGCCTGTCTCCAGCTTCACACAATCATCCGCTGCCAATTGAGCCTCTATAGTAGCTTTTATCTTATTTGATCTATTTATTAGGGGTGGCTTAGCTGAGGGAGTAGGGCGGTCATCTGGTAATCAGAGGTTTTGGGCTAAAACCCCAGTGGCAGGTTGAAGTGTCCTTAAGCAAGACGGCCACTGCAGCTGCTCCCTGCTCCTCTACAATAGGATGGGTGAAATAAAGAGGACACATTTTGCTGTGTGTATGTACAATGACACATGAATATGTCAAGCCTCCATTAGCAGCAAGTCTGGAGGGCGGAGGAGGTTCCTCTGGCTCTGGATGACGCATGGCGTCAGGCGGTACCAGTCGGGGTCGGATGGGCGGGGCCTCTGGTGCCGTAGTCTGATGGTGTCTGACCCAGAACCCCTTATAACCTCAGGGTCACCACTGACCAAGTGTCCAGAGAGCTAATTTGTCAATAAAGTCGTTCAAGAAAGCAGTTGAATAAAGTGGTTTTTAAATAAAATAATTTAACAGAATATTCAATAAAATATTTTAATAAATGGTATTATACAATAGTTTATATAAATAATTTAATAAATCAGGTTAATAAATCTAAGCAAATTGCAGGGTAAAATAATCAAACAAAAAAAGAACAAAATAATTTGACTGGCCAGTTTAATGAATTTTTAAAATAAATAATTTAATAAAATAACAAAATAGGCCAGATTGTTGGAAGGGTGTCACGTGACGGATGGTCCCACGAGACATTTTGGCTCAAGGTGGCCGCTGGCTCGGACCCAACATGGTGGTCGCTCGGCGTGTAAACAACAACAGCGTCAAGTTGAAGTGAACCGGACAGGAGCGTCGGGCCCAGCAGCAGCAGCGGCAGCAGCAGCAGCAGCACGTCCCCCACATACCCGACATGCGGCTCTTCGCGATGTGTTGAATGCGTCCTGGTGAGTTTTTGCGTTTGAAACCAATAAGAGCTGCAATCCGTGTGATTACTGACATATCAGCTTGAGCAGGACCCGTCTGGCCAAATTAAATAGTTCGCCATAATCGCAGCTAAAAGGCTAACGTTAGCTGGCTAGATGGAGGTTAGTTCGCCGTGGCCTCGGATTTGATAGCTTAGTCGGTTCCAGCTGAAACGTCTAACTACCAGTCGTTAACAACACCGCTTTACTTTTGGATTATGAGTAAATGTGGTTATTTTGATCAACTATTAAGTTGAATCTACCAGAATCCCAATTTAGCTAGTTGTTAGCCGCTAGTCGAGTTCACTACCCAGCTGTCCTTGCCTTTGCTAGCTTAATGAGTCCGCTGCCAGTCGACGTGCTTGGTGTAATTGGTTAAAATTAGACACGTTTGCAGACGACCGGCCAAGAATGTTTGACATACAACAACGTTCTGTCCAGGCAAACTTTGAACGGTCAGCGAGCAATCGTTTGTTCGGCTCTTCATAACCAGTGTAATGAGTTTCGCATTGTGCAATTTCTTTGCTAACGACCGAATGGGGCGATATCACACGAATTAAATCATGCTAACATTAACCAAAATCCTGCAAACGTCAAATATGTTTGAAACTTGAGTGATACTTGGTTTTATCTTTGCACAAGATGTAACTGTGGGCTGTTGGCTTAGCTTGTATGTCTTTTAGAACAAATGTCAACCCCCAGTGTAATCTCCTCCTAAATTTGCACCATTTGTCTGGTAGAGGGCGTGAAGACAGTATACACAAGCAGGAAGGATTCTGGATTTTATCCTCTTTTCTTCTGTCAAATTATCTCATACTGACATCGACAACACGGCGTTACTTGGTGTTGGTGGTTAAGCTACGTAGAAGACTGATGTTCGACAGTTTTTTTAATTTTATATTTTATTTGGATGACACGTCTCTCAAGTAGAGCCACACTGCACTGTGGGGGACTTGGCATCAAGTAGGCCTGTTTTCACTCTTTCGGTTGCATTCCCAGTGGTTGTCTCCAGAATGGATACAGGAGGTTTCAGGAAGTGATCTCATGAGTGCATCATCCCCATAGTTACAGTAGAAGGGTCCCTTAGGCCCCTCATTGGTACTCTGGCAGCTGTCTGTTGCCTTGTACAGTATGTCCGAAAAGATGGTAACTTTTAATGGTAGGCTTCTTTTCACTAGTCGGTCTCAAATTCTCTGAAAAGGAAAATTGATGGAATATAGTTATTCTTAGGCAGAAGGGCTGCAGTAGCTCAGTGATAGAGCATGTGCTTAGGGAACTGATGAGCCAGATGGGCAGTTTCAAAGATTCATGCATTTCATTCATCCTAAACTGCTTATCTGAAGTTGGGTTGTGGATCTGCTGGAGTCTATCCCAGCCCTCATTGGGTGGAAGGCGGAGAAACATCTGGACTGGTCACCATTACAGATCAGGTCAGGCGTGGGGGATTAAGGCCGGGTGCCCTTCCTGACACCCCGCCTTGAGTTCGATCCCTTAGGCTTGTTAGTTTGTGAAACGTGCAGTCTACCCTTGAGCTTCTGCAGTTTCCAACAATCTCTGCCTATTTAAAGCAACAGATCTTTTCCTTTTTTATGTGACGGAAATAACGTGGTCACTTTGCTTCCCATGTTCCAAGCATGTTTCCCACAGCTTTTGCATGACTAATATAGTTTCGATTAATTCTAGCTCGGTTGTAGAGCACACGCCTACAAGTCAGGTGTTGTGGGTTTGATCCAACCATGGGGTGTCAGGAAAAGTAATCCGAACTTAGTCCCCATGCTCGGCAAATGTGAGGATACATTGTAGTGTTCTGAATGGTTACTAGACTAAAAGTTCTGTATAAAGAATCCATTTACCATTTAACTGGTGAATACTAAATAAGATACAAAATGACAAACAATGAGGAGAGCCATGTAGTGGTAGGAGCAGTAGTAATTTCTGGATGGAAATCAGTCATCTTTATTTTTTTTTAAATCCTTTAAGCAAATGCCAACATAACCTGAAAGTCAGCCAGCAAAGAGCTTCATGTCTAACTATGTCTTCTTTGTGTTACCTTAAGATTGTCATCCAACAGACAGGCCATCATTCTCCAATTTAACAACCATGTCCTCACAGCACCCCATCAACTCAACTGCCAACAGCCCCACCAACGTCTTGGCCTCTCCCTTCTCAGTCATCAGTCCTTCACTGAGCTCTCCTGGTTCCACAACTCCCCTAGGCTTTGGCCCCATCAGCAGCAATCAAGTGAGAAAGCGGATTTGACCTTTTTTCTCCTCTGTGACATGTGTCATGATTTTCATTGTGGATCTGCAACTCCATGTGCTTTTTAGCAATTCTCTGCTGCTCTTATCCCAATCACCTCTTTATTATTGGACTTGGTTTAATTGATCAAGTATGTTTTCATATCTTGAATTTGTCTTATGTTACACTCGTACATCATATGAAACATAAAGATAAAAATAGATGTGATTTTGGCTTCTGTATGTTATATTGTTATCTATATTTGGGGGGGGTAGCATAGCTCAAGAGTTAGGTTAGTTGTCTAGTAATAAGGAGATTGGTGGTTTGATCCCCAATTCTTTCAGAAAGTGTATAAAAATGTCCTCTAGCAAGAGACTGAACTAAGGACGGGACTTTCCAGGAATTTCTATGTTCAATTATTTGTAACTTTATTGAACAATTAATCGATTATTTGCCAAAGCATGATGTCATGCCCCCCGACCCGGTCCGTTCGCTTGCTGCAATCGTTTGCCGTAACTATATTCTTGGTGTTATCTTGTACACAAGTAACTACTTGGCCTGCTAACCCCCAATCATGCATAGATTCCTTTAGTTTATCAGCCAAATTGTCGGCTGTGTGTCTCTGAAAAACCTTCTGTGAGAAGGACTGCTGTTTTCACTTGCCAGTCTTCCTCAACGCATTGGCATGTCACTGTAATGTAGCTCTCCGTACTCAGAGCAGTCCAGCAGTCAGTGGTTAAAGTGACATCAACAGTTAGCTAGCTTCCTTTTTATCTCAGCCTTCTTCTCAGGAAGCTGTTGCTCCAAACGGTGGGTCAATGTTTTCCCAGATGGAATAGGATATTTTGCCTCGATGAATCCCAGTAGTTCTCGGAGACACTTAAAGGCAACATGTCTTTGACAATCATATTAATGTATGCATTTGGTAATTTCGTTAGCTCGCTTGTCATCGCACGTACTCCTAGCTAGTGTGGACTGAGTGGTTTGCTGCTGGAGCCCTCCACTGGTGCTGGCTCTGCTCGGGTTTATCTTTGAAGGAACATTTCTTAGATAATATATTAGTGGAGACGTTGTACTATGGTAAGTAAATACAGCATCATAGCAACTGTAGGACTGTATCATCTTTTTTGAGTAATGGTCCTACACTCCACTTCGGCTAGCCCGCTTCATCTTAGCTTGTCTGCTTTAGGAAGTTGCTCTTGTGTAAGATACTGGAAGAGGTTTTTCTCATCATGCGTGGGACTAGACCGGTTATTCATTAGGCTTAGATTTTTTTTTGGAATTAATTCTTAATGACGAATAATCAATCATCGATTATTCATTACCAACCCTACATGTCTTGACGCATGCTCAGTAATCCAGGTATGGAAATCACAAAAAGAGGTGAATCAGTTCAACTGGATCAGAAGTTCTGATCCAGTTGAACTGATTCACCTCTTTTTGTGATACCAACCCTATACTAAACCCATAACTGCTTGGCACTACAGAGGAAAATTAACCTGGTTGCTAAATGTGGCATATTGATATTCTAAATGTTTATTAATATGCATTATTGTGCACTCTGTTATTGTAGATTCTCATTACATGCCAAGATCTCTTTTAATGTTCTTTTTTTACTTCCTTTATTTGTTTGGTGTATTTTCAGGTCAATTCTTCGGTGTCAGTTTCGGGGATGCAGCCAATCAGCAGCTCAGATGATGTCAAGCCTCCCTTTGGTTTGAGGCCCATATCAGCTCATAGTCCTGGCATAATGCTCTCCCAGAAGCGCCTATGTGCCATCTGTGGAGACCGCTCTTCTGGTGAGTGAGCGCACTGAGAACTGGGGTCAGTAGAGGTGAAACATTGGCTAGAGACCTGCTTTTAACCCGTTGCATTCAGATGGGATAATCCGTCAACTGTCTATGATCATTTCTTCCATTTGCTGCTTAAAACAGAAAAAATCAAAACGACTCTAACATTATGTTGTTGATAAACAAAATAGGAATAAAATAATCCATTTGAAGAAATTCAAATGTAAGCTCCCCAAAAGAGTTCGGGGATTTTAAACAGTCCTTGTATATAGGAGCATTTCTGTTGCCATTCAGCTTTTCTCATTTGTGTCCTCAAACTCAGCACATGATTCAATCATCAGCCAGTCAATGGAACATTATTTAGATAGCGCCTTTCAAATATGAAACTGCAGTTCAAGGTGCTTAACAACAAGAGTAGAGTGGAAAAGGGATTTACAAAAACATTCAATATTAAAAAGAGAAGCAAGAATACAATGGAAACTAATGCTCTCAGCATCCATCCCATCTCAGTCCTCATCGGGCAAAAGGCGAGGACACACTCTACAGGTTGCCAGTCCATCACAGGGAGGAGGAGTTGGGGATTCAGTGTCTTGCTCAAGGACACCTCCACGTGCTTTCTGCAGGACCAGGGATAAACCCACCAATCTCTGATTAGCAGACGACCACCCTACCTACTGAGCTATGCCTCCCCAAATATATTCATTTAACTTCGATTGCAGATGCTGTCAACCCAAAGTGACTTATTCAGATAAACTGATCTCATTGGGATTTGAACTCGGGTCTCCTGCTTGGCAGATGAAAACTACCAGCAATGAAACAATGAAGTCCTTGTCATGATTAGTCCCCACAGTGAGCTTGGAGAATAGCTTAGAGAATTAAGGCCGGATACCTTTCCTGACACCCTGGGATGGGTTCAAACATGTAGCCTTTGGCTCCCCAGTTCCCAAAGCATGTGATCTGAGCTACTGTGGCCCCCATATGAATGAAACACAGCTACCTTTTTAGTTACCCATTGTTGTCACTTCTGTTAGTCTTGGTACCCCAAATTGATGGCTATCTTATACCCAACACTTTCCAATTTGCAGGTAAGCACTATGGTGTGTACAGCTGTGAAGGCTGCAAAGGCTTCTTCAAACGTACTGTGCGTAAAGACCTCAGTTACACCTGCAGGGACAACAAAGAGTGCCTGGTCGACAAACGCCAGCGCAACCGCTGCCAGTACTGCCGCTACCAGAAGTGCCTGGCCATGGGCATGAAGAGGGAAGGTAAGGAAATGATGGGATAGCCGCAGAACTTAGGGTTAATGTTGAGAGGTGGTAAACCATATTTGTTCCTATAGACAAAACGTCAGTGTGTAGAAAAAAAACATACATAATACAGAAGAACAAATGCTGTGGAACTAAACCGTGTGTAGGTGTCTGCCTCTCCCTCTCTCTTTCTCTCTACTATAGAGCAGCAGTGATGTAAATGGGTATGCATCCTGTGGACACGGTAAACTTACTATCGATGCACCCTGTCTTTGCCCTGATAATGCTATGTTGGGAACAACAAATCCATGTTGACATGAAACAATGGAATCCTTGAAATTAAACTAAAGATGCTACTTTAGCTGCAACAAGCTCTCCATACATATACATACACAGCAGTCAAGGCTACAAACTTGGTATAGAACCAATAGGAATGTTTGCTTATGATAACTTCCGGGTAGAAACCCCCCTCCATCACATACATACAATGTAATGACGAGGAGTAAACGGGGACATGGAACAACTGATGTATACTCTCAACTGAAAAAAGGCTTCAGTCTTGTAGACTCCTGCCCACGAAGAGCAAACGTGCTGGAAGACACTACTGCAGTGTGGTTCGGGTGTAATCACCCTCTAACCACAATGCACTATATGTCCGGTTTGCCACAGGAAAAACCTCTGTTGGATGTAAATGATCTCAGTCTTGTACAGTGTACGTATACAAGTGAAAGTGTTCTATTTGCCACATGACCAAGGCCATTGGTATCTGTTCTCTGCATTTAACCCATTCTATCGTATAAGAGAAGAGCAGTTAGGGTTTGGGGTCATTCTCAAGGATACCTCAACATCCTTACTTCAGGGGCCAGGCATCTAACCACCAAGCTCTGATTGCTGGACGACCACTTTACCTCCTGAGGGATTTTCTTGACAACCGCTCGTCCAGTCGACTTCCTACTCGACACCACGTCATTGGCTCTTCGGCAGTATACACTCGTCAAGTGCAAAGTCGATCAGATGTGCAGTTGTTGAGAAACTCATAGAAACAGACATACAGCGATTCCTTCCATTTTAGTTCGACTCTCCTTTCCTTTTCTGTTTCTCTCCTGAGTTGAATCTGTTTATCTTCTTCACCACGGCCTTTCATGCATTATTTAAATGAAATGACGCTGATTGATTATTGATGAAATGAATTCAACATCCAGAAGCAGAACATCAAATGTTTCCTTTTTCATGATGTCTCAAAGTGTATTCATGTCAAATGCACGTCTGATGAAGTCATAGCTCATTAATGACGAGACTTTTACTTCTGTCACAAGTTGGACACCAAGTTAAATAGTTTGGCCACAAATGGAAGAATACGACTGCTTGAGTTTACACGTAACCAGCAGTTAGTCCAACCACTGTTGAGACGTGCACAGATGAGATGTAGATTTGACTTATTGCAAAGCAACAATACAGAAATGAAGTACGGCAGAAACATGGGTAGGTCTGACCTGTGTTTAACTCTATATTCAAATGTTCCGGCTGAAAATGACAACAGAAATGAATCTTTAAAGTTCTCCTCGATTCAGATAAACTGCCATTTGTCTACCCAGAAGTGATGTTGGTTGTTTGTGTGGTATCCTAGTGATTCAGTCTTTTGATAAACATGAGTGGCTGCTGTCACATCTGTTATTTGTGAAGCCCCTCATCACATTAAAACTGGCCTCAGTGGGCAAATGGGAATGTGCCTACATGCTGATGATGGCTGATGATCTGCAGTTGCATTCAATGTTTTCTAATTCAGTTTGGTGCTATGATGGGGCTACAGTCACTATTGTGTTTTAAATGGAGTGTTCACATGTGTTCTACTCGAGGCTCTTATTTTTACTCCCTCGTTTCTATTCTTTGAGAAGCTTTATTTGTTTGTCATTGCATACATACAACAACATTTTGTACTCTTCGTTTAACCCATCCCACTGTACAGGAGCAGTGAGAGCAACTGCAGGCCAGGGCTTGGGGAGCAGTGAATTCAGTGTCTTCCTCAAGGACACCTTGACATGCTTTCTGCAGGGACTGAGGATCCAATCAACCTCCTGCTGTTACTAGACAACCACCCTACCTCCTGAGCTATAGTGCCCTAAATTCAGGAACACATTGCTAATATTTGCCCCAAAATATGTTTCTCTCTGTAAACGGGGATTTTAATGGACTTGTTCTTTTTCGATGTGGGTCTAAGGACAGAAAGTTGACTTGGTGTAAATCCCACTGCGGCTAATTTGCAATAATGGGCCATACAAATAAAATGGACTTATTCAGTAATTGATTTCAGTGCTCCATCTAAGTCAGTGTCCACCCCCACAACACGGGGACTAACTGTGATGTGTAAAAATAGACCTGCTGTTGCTACAGACCTTGTTTTGTGTGTGGCAACATCGCTCAAGAGGGGGGGGGGCAGTCATCTGGTAATTGGTGTTTGAGGATTTGAACCGTTGCCCCTGCAGAAAGTGTTTGGCGGTGTCCTTGAGTAAGACACTGAGCCCCTAACTACTCCATCAACCCTACTCCATGGTTGTGGTCACTGTTCCTATACAGCAGGATGGGTTACATGCAGAGAGAGAATTCCACCGGCCTTGGTCGTGTGGCAATAAAACGCTTCTTAATTCTTCTTATTTTGTTAAGTAAAATTTTGCAGCATGTCATGATGTGACGAAACCAAGATTTCAGATTTTTATCACAGGTGCGGATGTATTCAGCCACGCGGTCCATAGCCTGATCGAGTACCACCGGTATTGAGTGAAGGCAGTAAAACTCATCTGTAAAACGAATGGAGAAGTTACTTGAGTTAGAAAAGCTTTATTTGACAATGCTTTGGGAGGAGGGAGAGACCCACCAAATTTTCAACCTAAACGTTAAAAATCAGTGGATGGGATGTTTATGCCTTGAACCATAGTCGGCTAATCTGCCTCTTTCGGAGTCCCTCACACTTCTCAATCGTGCCACTTGTTGCCCCAAACTGACTTTTGGTTTTGCAATGTGCAGAGTTGGGTGTTGAAATGAATTATTTGAGTAATTTCTTCTGAAGGGTTGAGACTGGGGGAGGGGGGCAGGTTTACATAACTAACCCCATTCCCTCTCTTCCCTCTATTTTCCTCTATTCTTTCTCTCCCTCCTTCTTTAGTGGTCCAAGATGAACGCCAAAAATGTAAGGATTTAAAGTGATGGACAAATTGAGGGCTTGATGAGTATAACTGGAAGAGTCAATGAGATGATGCTAAAGAATGTTATCCTAGTGAACTAGTCCACTGTGTTAGACCTGTGTGTAGCTTGTCAAACAAGGGTGTTGGTTGATTGGGGGGGGAACAGACCACGTAACATAGTGCCAGCTCCCCTCTGCCCCCCTCCCATACATTAGTGTGCCTTTTTTCACCTTTTTATTTTCCCATCTCTGCTTATCCAACGTTAACCACTCTCCCAAACCTCTTTAACCTCCCGGCGTTGATCCGCTGCCGCGCCCTGCGTTGGGTTCTTTCAGCGGTTCAGGAGGAACGACAGAGGAACCGTGAACGGGAGGGAGAGCTGGAGTGCAGCGTCACTGTGAATGAGGAGATGCCCGTGGAGAAGATCCTGGAAGCAGAGACTGCTGTGGAGCAGAGGACTGAGCTTCACTCTGATGGAGGCTCTGCAGCAAACTCTGTGAGTGTGCAACACATGTTGGTCAGTGGGTGGCTGTGGAGTGCGGTATTATTCAGAATAGATGATGCATCTCTATGCTTGGATCTACACTTTTCATGTGATTTCAGGTCATGTTAATTTTGAATTTGACATTGAGGCCCTTTTATTCCTCTGTTGTTTGGTTTCAGCCTCATGATGCTGTAACCAACATCTGCCAGACTGCAGATAAACAGCTTTTTGCCTTGGTTGAGTGGGCAAAGAGGATTCCCCACTTTTCGGAGTTGCCCCTTGATGATCAGGTCATTCTTCTGCGTGCAGGTAAGACTGAACCATCATGTCTACTGCAGTTAAAAAGCATGTTGGAAACCATATTTTTTACCTATTGAGATTCTCTGGAGGAGGAATGCTGGGTCTGCATGAAGGAAGCTTTAAAGCTGCAATCCTGTTGATTCACAAGCAAATGAAAATCTTGTATTTTTTTCTCATGCTCATTTATTTAAGACAGTTGCATCAAGCGGATATGGCCGACCATGTCTGCCTGACGGCTTTTTGGAATGTGGAGCGGTCAAACACCAATTTCAGTTACCAGTATCCTGTCTCCTGTCTGTACCCCTGAACAAGCCTATAGGAAAAAGAAGTAGAGTTGGTCCCTCTGTGCTGCAGCTGCTCACTGCTCCTATACAATAAGATGGGTTGAATTTAGAGAACACGTTTCAATGTAACCTACTATGACAAAGAGAAGTGGCTTTTCTTTGCGTTTAACACTTCTTATGAATAATCATGAGGTCTGCTTTTCCTCACAGTAAAGACTGCTGAACCAGAGACCCTTGGTGCTTTCTAGATAGAGCCTTCATAAACGACCCATTTGGGATAGAAAATGGTGACCCCATCTTTTCTTTAGGCAAACAACCGTAATTGTCATGAGTCTTGTCAATGATACCGTCAATTAGCTCCTTAATGTTCATGAACCACATAACCAATTTTTATCCTGTAGCTTCGGTGCTTGTGAAATTGAATTTGAAAGTGAGATCATATCATAATCAAGGACTGTATACTCATGTTGGAAAATAAATGTAATCACAAATGTTGGAATATAGAATAGAACACGGAAGTGTTTTATTTGTCACATGACTAAGGCCGGTGGAATGTGTTCTCGAACTTTAACTCATCCTATTGTATAGAACAGTGAGGACAGCTCCCACTTGGTGCTTAGGGAGCAGTTTGAGGTTCAGTGTCTTGCTCAAGGATAACAAGTATTATGTAACTGCCCTGTTATTAGCCTTTATGCATGCTTAAGAATCCAGGTGAGGAAATGAGAAAAAATTGAATGGGTTCATCTCGACCCCTAATGTTTTTGTGATTTTCTCACCTGGGTTCTTGAGTATGCATCAAGATGCTGTTGATATTGTTACTTAAACCAAATGTATTGAAATAGCTGCTGTCAAAAGCACTTCTAATTACCAAGTTTCTTCCTTTTCATCAGGGTGGAATGAGCTCCTTATTGCCTCCTTCTCCCATCGCTCAATTGCTTTGAAAGATGGTGTCCTGCTTGCCTCCGAACTGCACAGGGACAATGCACATAGCGGAGGAGTTGCAGCCATTTTTGACAGGTAAGTCAACAGAGGCACACAGTCACGGGTATCCTCGAGTAATTTCCATCTTATTTCTGCACTTTACTGCCTGCATGATAACCATCTATGCCTTACTCAGGGAGAATGTGCAGAGTGCAGAGGTGGGCGCCATCTTTGACAGGTAATTCTTTTTGTATGACAGCTCACATTATCATGGCTAACCTGCCATTTTTTATTGGACTTTCCAAATGATGTTTCATATTCCGATGCTTGAATGATTAGATTATCTGACCTTGTTTGCCTTTTCTGCATATTTCACAATCGCCTACATTTTATCCTCACTTTGTTCAGGGTTCTTACTGAGCTTGTCAGTAAAATGAGAGACATGCAGATGGACAAGACGGAGCTTGGCTGCCTTCGAGCCATAGTCCTCTTCAACCCAGGTACTGCACCGTCCAAAACCCCATCAACATGTCAAGTTTAGGTCTGGCTTCAAAACTGTGTGCAAATTGTTAACTGATTGATGAATTAAGAAAGCATGCTCGGTGTTGTGTTCGCAGTTACAGCTTTCTAAAACTATGATTTATTTGTTTTGCATCATCCTGTAGATGCTAAAGGGCTTTCCAACACCAGTGAGGTGGAGCTCCTTAGAGAGAAGGTCTATGCATCACTGGAGGCCTACTGCAAACAGAAATACCCAGAGCAGCAAGGAAGGTAAAAGAAATGACTTGGCCTTGCTTCAATAGTATTGTCATACTCTGTGTACATCCAAGGTCATGAACTGCATCTCCTGAACGCGTTTTTGTTAGTGTCCATGGCCGTGTTGAACCAGGTCTGTCATGATTGCAGCATTTTTTTTTTCCTGGTGTCACAACTCATTGTAAAGTGCTTTACATCTAAGCATTTGATTTACGTTGCTCTGGATAAGAGTGTCTACTTAATGCCTGTAATGTAACAATGTAATGCTTTGTGTGGTCACTAGCCTAGAAGAACACTATATAAGAAAAATGTCTTGATGCATGCTCAGTAGTCCAGGTAAGGGAATCACAAAAGAGGTGAATCGGTTCAACTGGATCAGAAGTTTATTCAGAAACGTTTCGTCACTCGGGTGACTTCTTCAGTCTGAGCTGTCTGCAGCATCCCCCACTAAAAAACAATACATCGATACCACACAACAATAGGCTGGGTTCATATGCAAGTTCAGTCATCAACTGCACAAAGGATTGGGGAATATTTGCAATCACGGCATTGTAAGAAGACGACAGATGTACTCTCAGGCCACCGCCCCTCAGGCCAACGACAGTCGTTCCCTCTTCACATAAATGGCCTTCTCCCCGGTCCTTGGGGTGGACCGACTTTTGGCACAGTGTGTTCAGGGGTTTGAAATGTTTGATGTATAAAAACAAGTTCATTTTCCATTTTAGTGTTATTGATAACTGATGTCAACGGCTTTTTGCCACCAGAAAAGCTTTCTTACTAGTGTGTTGCAAATCCAGCAATAGACACCAGCTTTTATTCAGAACATGCCACAGTAGCTCAGTGGTCGAGCACTGGCTTCAGGAACTGATGAGCTAGAAGCTGCAGGTTCACACCCACTGTGGGGGATCAGAGAGGGCATCCAGTCTTAATTCCCCAAGCTCCATTTAAGTCCATGTCTACCCCACACTGTGGGGACTTACTGTGACATCATTCATCATTCACATCTATAAGCTCCCTGAAAATGCACCTGCTGAAACCTTTAGCACATGTCTGGAGCATTACATTTTTCTTGATGACAGTTTCTTCTTCTGTCCCTTCACAAGGCACACGCCATTCAGTGCCAATTTCAAGAGTGCAATGTTAATTGTTCAAGTCCAGATAAATGACATTCTTTGTTCCTAACAGGTTTGCTAAGCTCCTCCTTAGACTGCCAGCACTGCGTTCCATTGGCTTGAAGTGCTTGGAGCATCTCTTCTTCTTCAAGCTGATTGGTGACACACCTATCGACACTTTTCTCATGGAAATGCTTGAAGCTCCCCATCAGCTGTCCTAGACTGGAGGACTGTACTGTGGTCAGGCTTAGATTCCTGGGTCTGGGAATGTGCTGGAGTGGGACTGCACTTTTAGTTCTTTGACGATTCAACAATTTGTCTCACAGCTGTCTGGGTTACACTCTTTTTATTAAGTGCACCACAGATATGCTTTTTAGATTGCTGGTTCTCAGCTCCAGTCTTTGGGAGTCTGTGGCAGGTCTGGTTTTCTATCTTGCCAGGTACCCCAAATCTTTTAATCCAGGGTCTCTTAGACCTGGTACCACAGGTAAATGTGACAAAACCACCTGACAGGAGAGGAAACCAGCAGGACAAGGAGATCCCAAAGCCTCAAACTGAGAACTACTCCTTTAGACCAAATCCAAGACTCGCCATATCTACAAGCTGGTGCTATTGAGATATATTGAAATAACTTGAGTAATTGAGATTCAGTATTTTTGAAAATTGGAACACTGAGTTCCCTCACTGAAGCTAAAACTTTGGGTATGGATTTTTATAGAGATGAATGCTTTTCATTTTTAGACTCCCCAAATGATGAGCTTCGATTTGTCTCTCCATAGTCCCTAAAAAGCTATTTTTTAAAACCTAAAGGTAACCCAGATGATGGTTATGCAATGACGATGTAGGGATTTTTCAGCTTTTTGTAATTCAAAATTCAGATGAGATCATAAATACTGATTGGAAATGCTGTTTTATTTTTCAGATCTTGGTATAGTATGTTACTGTACCAAGTGTATACCTTGTACCGTGTCCAACCATAGCTCCTAGTGCGTTTGTATCCCTCATAAATGACTTTTAAAAAAAACCAATAAAACAAGCTGTGTTGGAACAGTAAACCTGGGATACATATCAAGTGAAAGGCTGCATCTGAACAATGCCAGACTTGTTTGTACTGATTAAGGCTTAGCTTTTTTTTGTCTGGTAATTCATCATTTTTAGCAGTTTTATGTTACTTGGGATTTTTTGTGAACCTAATCACTTGGCAGTGGATGAACTAAGCCTGCACTGC
>OMLC01101488.1:0-18103 GCA_900302585.1 Regalecus glesne | reverse complement strand
AGGTTTATGCATCCAGGGATCGTTTGCATAGTCTCCATCTCAGTGAAGCACATTTCACATAATTAAAGGGACACGACTCTGAGCTGTGAACTTTACTCATCCAGATGATTTGATGTGTGGTGAATTTCAAGATGTAATAACAAAAAGGTCTGCAGATTAATTGAAAACCATTTCCTTATGAAATAATGAACATAACCCATATGAGAAAGTAGCTGTCATAGTCTTAAATATGAATGTGTGAATCACCCCTAAGTTAAAATAATAAAGATAGTAAGGCCCTGTATGGTGGTTAGTGCTGTTGCCTTACAGCAAGAAAGTTGGGTTCAATTCCCGTCCCAGGTCATCTCTGTGTGGAGTTGGCATGTTCTCCCCATGTCTGTGTGGGTGTTCTGTGGATGCTCAGGTTTCCTCCCACCATCAGACATGTATGTTAGGGTTAACACTCCTGCATGTACCCTCGAGCAAGGCAATAGTAAAAAGAACAGGAGTTAGTTCCTGGGCACTGCAGCTGCTCACTGCTCCAGTACAGTAAGATGTTTGAATACAGAGAAGAAATTCTGTTGTATGCATGTACAATGACAAATGAATACAGCTTCCTCTTCATATCGATTTGAAAATATCAGTGTGCACATCTTGGAGGCCGAGTCTTCAAGCACCCTATCCTTTGTTAGAGCACCATGACTAAGTAGACTCTTTTGATAACAATAGTGACATAACTACTTTTAATCAATTAATTTTGAGTGGGGTGTTAACAAAAATGCCTTTGTTGGAAGTTTGATTATTTGCTGGCATCCCTGATACAAGCACATTAATCACAATGGATTTCCCTGTTGCTAGTTCCACAAGCAAGCCAACATGATAAACATGCAAGTACCTCTTTTTGATTAGCTCGCCCTGATGGTAAAAGGAGGAAGCTAAAGGAAGAGGGTCAAGCACTGTGAACTTTGAGCAAGTGTGATCATACGCAAATACAGCCACAAGTACACTCGCACATACACAAGCACTTAAATACTATAAGTGTTTGAAAGCTTGTGAGAGGCTTGTCAGTGGGTGAGGACATGGAAGGACGGATCAGCAGAATATCATCAGAGCCTGGTGTGGAGTGACATTTTCATAGAGTGAGTACAAAGCCAGGAATGAGAGCAAGCCTGATTGTGAATGTGTGTGTAATGGGAGGAAAACGCGAGAAGGAGAGGCAGAGGGGAAAAGGGAGAGAGAAGTGGGGAGTGAGGCCCTCTCATACCCCCTGTACAATTTTCTGCCATCCAGCTATTTCCCTCCATGCTGCTTATCAGCAACACCAACAATGTCCCCTGTACTTCCCAACAGGTGAAGAGAGATGTCCCATTCACTGCGTTGCTGCACGGTGGACACTTTTACATTGCAAATACGTGTTATCCGTTTATGTAGCTTTAGGTTACCACTGTGGGCAATATGAGTATTGGACAACCATTTTGCTGCACTCATCTAATCAATTTGTTAACCAAATTAATGTCACCCCTGTTTGAAGAAGTAGAACCACTTAGAAAAAGGTAAAATTGAGGAGCTTGAGGTGGCAGAGTTGAAGATATTAAGCTTTTAATTAGGAGTGATGAAGAACGACTATTGGAGAGACAGCTCAGGTTGGACAGTTTGGAGACAAAGCAAGAGAGGCAAGATTGAGATGGTTTGGACATGTGTGAAGGAGAGATGTGATTATGTTGGGGGAAGGATGCTGAATATGAAGCTGCCAAGCAAAAGTAAAACAGGGAGACCAAAGGGGAGGTGTGTGGATGTGGTGAGGGAGGACATGCAGGTGGCTGGTGTGACAGAGGAAGATGTAGAGATCAGGAAGAGATGGAGATGATGATCTGCTGTGGTGAGCCCCAACAGGAGTAGCTGAAAGTAATAGTAGTAGATGAAAATAAAATAGAATGGAAAAGGAACGATTATGTAAACATGAAGGCTGTGCGCTTGTTGTGTCTGTTAAAGAAGTATGGATGTTGTTTCATAATCTTCTCTACATAGCCCTGCTATCTTTGTTTTGGGGCCAGGTTGAAGCTTTGTCCCATGTTAGCAGGCATCTGCCTTGAGACCCACTGATGCTCTGCCAAATCCAGGGCTACTGTTCTGTAGTCGACTCTAGACGCTAATTTCCACGCTAAGGGTAGAAAGGTAAAGACGACATGCTTTTTGGAAATTGTTACAGGATGACAAAAATGGTGTAGGTGTGTTTTAGTGATCAAGTTGGATTAAAGATGTTTATTGTCACTCCGCTTGTACAAATATAATGGTGACTCTCAGGATGGGAGACTCTATTACAAAAGCATGGCATAAAGATAAAATAACTTGGCTTCAGGTAATCTGTTTGAGCCCATTCACTTTATGCTGCACTTATTTGAGGTAAAAACATGTAATGGCAATTTAAACTATTAATACATACTTAATTTCAGAGGTTGGCAATTGTAAAATATTGAGAAATAAAATAAATGTGCCAAACTGGTGCATTCTTCTGCTTGTGGGACTTGTAAATAAAAAAGGACAACTCTAAGATAAGACAGATAAGTTATTCCTTTATTAGTCCCATAAGGGGAAACTTGCAGAGTTAGAAAGCAGCAGTGGAAAGCAGAACAGAGGTGTACAAAAGGAGCAATATAAGCAAAGGAACCATCACAAATAGGAACAGGTGCTGTTGCTCATACATACTGCAGCGCTTATTCCAAGGCAGTTTGTATAGATCTTAGCTGTGTGTTTGTTTTCATATATATATATATACGTGTATATGTTTTCTTTGATCTGATTAATCACTCCATGCTCTTCTCGGCCTTGGATGCAAGCCTGCCTATGCGCACATACAACATGGAGGTATTGTGCCATCCTTATTTTAATGTGATGGTTCAGCCACTCCTCAGTGAGTCCCACCTTGACCCCATAACGCTCAATAACTTCTGACCCATCACCAAGCTCCCACTCTTACCCAAAATGCTTTAAAAAGGTTGTCTTTCCTCATTTTAATGGTTTTTAAACCATATCCGTATCTTGAAAAAAAGTTTCCATTTGGTTTTGGAACTCTACATAGCAAAGAATCAGCCCTTCTGGGGGATCAGTCCCCTGACTACTTTTGCCCCCTCAATTCTGTCAATCATGCTATTTTAATCTTTCTAAACCTTAGCAGTGATTTGGATAAGGTTGATCCTGATATTCTTATTGACTCTAACCTTGGAGTAGGCGTTTAGGACACGGCACTCGAGTGGTTTACCTCCTGTGCCTCCAATTGCATGAAGATAACTATTTCAGTTGGCATCAACACACGTTTTCCTGCTCTGCTGCTACCATGGGGCCATTATAGGGCAGACTCCTATTTTCATGCATCCACTCAGTTCTATTATACATACATAAGCATAACATCCACGTCCACTATTATGCTGGGAATACCTAGTGCTATCTCTTTTATTGCTGTGACCAATGTGCTTTAAAGATCATTCTTAGTTTTAGCACATCAGGTGCCTGATGGCAGAAAGAACTTGGTGAAAATGTGCCTGGAGTTATTGCTTTTGGCCTGCCTGAATCTATGGCATTTCTGAAAATCCAGGTCCCCTGGCCCCACATATTAAAATCTCAGGCCAAAAACCTTGAAGTGATTTTCAATTCAGCCCTTAGGTTCAATAAACAAATGAACCCTGTTGTTAAAACCAGCTTTTTTCCCCTCTCAGAACCATTGAAAAACTCAACAGCAGTTTCCTCATTTCATGATCTGGAAATAATTATACACGTCATCATTTCTTCAGCAGTTGGATTACTATAACTGGCTTTGCACAGGTGTTAACCAGTCATCCCTACGCTGCCTGGAAGTGGTTACTAATGCTGCTGACTGGAGCCAGAAGGAAGGCTGATATTATTCCCATGCTAACCTGTCTTCACTGATTTCTCCTTGGCTTTAGAAAATGTTTCAAGCTTTTAGTTTGGTTGAACGCCACTTCATGGATTGGTCCCTTCCTACATTGCTGCACTCAAATCCCACCTCTGGAACACTTGGATCTCCCATCCAGTGGCTGCTGTCTATTGCATGCTCTCAGTTTAAGCTTCAGGCTGACTACGTTTACCATTCCTGCCCTGAAGACGTGTGGACTAACCCACCTCTTAGTATTAAAACTGCCCTCACTATGGATTCTTTCCCATCCCCGTTATAAATTCATCCCACCACTTGCATTATTCTTTCTTCCCACACTTATATTTAACTATCATTGCTGGTGTGTAGCACTCTGGTCAATGGCATTTCATTTTAAACGTGGCATAGCTCAGGGGGTAGGGCAGTCTTCATAATGGGAAGATTGGTGGTTGGATCCACGGTACCTTCGGAAAGCGTGTCAAAGTGTCCTTGAACAAGACACTGAACCTCTAACTGCTTAAGCTCTGCAATGCAGTGGCAACCTGTCCAGGGTGTTTCCCTGCCTTTCACCTGATGAGTGCTGGGATACACTCCCGCATGACTCCATGACCTGACTTTGGACAAGTGGTTGACGGTGGATGGATGCTTTTGAAATAGATTTGAGTTGACTTAACTTGACATACATGTAAGAAAGCAAAGTATGCATTCTCTACACCCATTTCAGGGAGCTGATGTTGAGAATTTGCCTGGAAGTCATGGAGATTCCTTAGACGGGTCACCAGTTCATAGGGCCCACATAGACTCCTCTTTAATCACATTTACACCTCAGAGCATTCTGATGGGTTATTTTTAACCTGATGCCACTGGTGATGTGTTATCGTAGTAGCATCACTGCTTACATATCACACACACACACACACACACACACACACACACACACACACATCTTTTTGAGTGTGGGAGGAAAGCAGAGCATCCAAAGGAAACCCACTTTAGCACAGTGAAGACTACACACAGACGAGTTTGGAGAATCTTGCTACTGCAAAGTCAAATCAGCAGAAGTGTTGCTAAATTTTCATTTAACAGCAGTGGGCGTTTAGTATAGATTTCTGCTTGGGCTTTCACAAATGTTGGGCAGCACTTCTAATTTCTCAATTCCCTAACAAACAGCTTGTCCTATGCAAGCTTCCTGCCACACACAGGCTAAAACCATAGAGATGGTTAAGAAAGCTTGGAGAAACGACACTCCAGGCTTTTTTCTTGCTGTTGGATAAAGCCGTACATGCTGTGAGCCTTGGAATACCACTTTCTCTTTTTTTATCCATTTGTCTCTCCACTTACCCTTCCCCTCCTTTCACTTTCCTCTCCCCTACCTCTCCGTCTTTCATATCCCTCTCCATCTATGTGGATCTGTGTCTCTCCTTTCTCTCTTGCCTATCACTCTTTGTCTTTTTCACACTTGTCTCCTGCTTCCTCTCGAATTTTTCTTTATCAGGTGATCTGCTTTCATCAGTGAAATTTCTCCTTCACCTCCAACCCCGTGCATGCCGGTAGATGCTCCTCTCCATCCCTGACTCAAATTAAGCATGACCCCCCCCCAACCAGAGAATGATGATTTCAGGAAGTATAGGTTGAAGAGAGAGAAGTGTAGACATGCTGCGGTATCTCTGAGCAGGGATCTATTCCAGGATGGGATCACACCCAGACCCACATGGTATGCAGTCATGTGGTATGAGACAGGTCAGTATACACAGTTGAAGCTTTGCTCTGAATATTCACGTCTTCACATTGACACATGTGGAGAAAGCAGCTCATGGCTGTCGACACATGCGTGAATACACACGGAGACACTTTACGCAGGCCAACAGTCAGTTCCTTGACCAAGTCTGCCAAAATCAACCCCTGAATGTTTATTTGTTTTATTTTTACCATTACTGGCTCTTTACTGTGCGTTCTGCGATGAGAAAGCCTGGGAAAGGATTGTGGGGAATTCCTCGTTTAGTGTGACTGAGATGAGTGGCTGTTGCTCCCCCTGCAGTCTGGTCCTCACTCCCATTCCAGTCCACCCTGGGTCACATGTTATCCACAGACATGGAGCAACAGCTCCTGGCAAGGTGTGGTGTGTTTGTGTGTCTTTCAGATATTTGGCTGTACCTGTAAATGTATGTGTGTATTCATACACACAATGACTTCCAGCTTTTGTAACATTCTGATATTCTAAATGTGTCTGTGGAGGGGGTGTTTCAGGGTCCTCTGTCATTACGACGTGGCTTACACGAGTTACTCGGTATAACTAGACTTCAGTGGACATATGTATAGAGGTCAGACAGAATAAGGAAGAGGTAGAGGACCATGGGAGAGTGATGTGTCAAAGAGTGGCGGGTGAGAGATGGAGAGAAATGATGGAGAGGTGTACAGAGGTCGCACAAGTGAGATGGAGGGTCGGAGGGAAGGAAAATCCAGGCAGTGGAGGAAGAATCAGGTTTAAGAATGAGTAGCTAGAGGGAGAGAGATGGAAGAAGGTGTTGAGATAGAGTGACGTTGAGAAAGGACAGAATGCGTTGAGGGGAGGTTTCGAGAGAGTGAATGGTAGAAGAGTATGAAGGGGGTGGGTTAGATAGAGGGGGAGATTTTGGAACGCTGATAGATGAGATCATGGGAAGTACAGATCTCTGTGTTAAAACATGAGCCTCCCCCTCATTTTTTCCCCGATGTGAACACACACACATTGTTCAAAATAAACTCCTCCCCTCTTTACGATGCTTCTAGATGGTTCCAGGTCCTCAGAACCAGCTGCCTAGCACATGTGTGCGCACACACACACACAGGCAGTTCTCTCAAAGTGCACCTGTCTCTCTGGAGATTCAGCAGGAAGAGGTGTGGCCCACTGGCACAGGTCCATCCTCTATTTAAAGCATTTATGCACCATGGCAACACTGGAAATGACTCCATCTCGCATCAATCTTTGTTTCAAGCCGAATAAAGCACGTGTTAGTCACATAGTTAAGCCTCAGCTCGTATAACCATTTGTCGGAGTGCATAATTATTATACTCAAATCACTGTTGGCTGTATTTTGTTTATTTTATTTTGTTATTTTATTGATGATTTTCAGTAATCTTATAAGATGGTGTTTTTTATCATATGAGCACCAGGGAGGCTCAGTGATAGAACACACACCTTCAAGTCAGGTGTCACGGGTTGTCGGGAAAGGGCTTCTGGCCCTCATCCCTCATGCTCCATCTGGGTGAGTGTCACCCAAACCACATAGAGCCAAACTGTGACACATAAAACAGGCCCCTCATTGTGTAGGAGTGAGCAGCTGCAGCACCTGGGGGAGCAGTTGGGAGTTCAGTGTCTTGCTCAAGGACACTTAGGCACTTTCTGCAAAGGCTGGGGATTGAACCATCAGTCTTCCAATTGCTAGACAACCACCTTAACTCCTCAGCCAACCACCTCAATGTCACCTTGATTAAAACTTAGAATTACCATTGAGTCTGTATAGCATAAAGAATCTAAGCCTCAGAACCTGTGTTATTAATCAATCTGCACTAACAAAGATTAGTGTACGACTAAACCAAGCATTTTTAATAAAGTTACAGATTGACATCAAACCAGGCACTTCCCAAAATCAGGCGATCTCTGATTCATTGTCCAGGACTTTACAGTTCTTTTGCCATTATTTTGGAAGTAAGTATTCACACATTAAGCTTCATACAATGAGTTTAATTATTAATTTAATCTATGATCTGTCCAGTTGTACTTATCTGGCAGCTCTTACCATAGATGACATCAGGCTATGCCATCCTGAGTCTCGTGGCTCGTGTCACAGGCAACAGCAACCACTTATTTACCCAAACTAGCCCTTTAGTGTCAAGTGTGAGACGGCAAGCGTGTCATTGGGTTTCATCAAGTGGGCACCTTCCCTCGCTGATGTATTGTTGGGTTAATCCTATGACACCACAAGAAGGCTCAGCAGTACATTCCAGTGTCCTGGAACCAACTTCCCCCAAATCTACTCGTAGCAGACTCAACAAGGCCATGCCTGTGTTGAGACGCGTATGGAACAGACTTCTCCACACTTCCACTTGACATGCCACATGCACTCAGATAAGAGACTGCTTTACTTCTATCTGCACTCGGGTTCAGCACAAGCAACCGGCTGTGAAATTGACATTGATAATGACATTACAGTCCACCCACTGATCTGAATCATTGCAACTTGATCTGGATGAGGGCACTGGCAAATGCCTAGCACGTAAATGTAAAAGTTATCAGTAATGCTTGTGCTCAATTCTCCTATAGGCTTCACCTGCTGCCATTCGCAAGTATTATAAAGTAGGACGAGCCTTTCAAGAAGGAGCTTCAGTATTTATTAATGTTGTAGGTCAAATCCCCATACTGCTTATGGAGAAACATCGTGTTCAAATTGCATGAGTAGATGGGTGTTTTTGTACATGAGTGGTGATGATGTGTTTATGTCTCTATAACCTTGTGTTAGCCAAATTGCTTGAATTCAGATGGTAGTACAGTTATATCTGTGTTGATCTGTCCATCATTAACCACTTATCTGAAGTCGGGTCGCTGAGTCATCCTGGACCCTATCTGAGCTGTAATTGGGTGAAAGGTGGGGAAACATCCTGGACAGGTCACCACTTCATCTTGGGGCCTAAATTCCTTGGGGGAATTGAATTAGTCTTATTCCTCATCAAATAGTTCATCAAGGTTAAATAAGGACAATTAATTTTCCATTCCACAGTAAATTAGATGTCCTGAATTGACCAGGTTACAATTTACGGATTATATCAAAACAGATCAGTTGATCCCACAGCATTTGCGATAAGTACATTGTAAATAGGTCAGAAATCATCAAATAGTGATGTATTGTGGAGTCCCAGTGAGTAAGCTACAGTATCCACCACAGTGTACTGTAGAGGGATGAATGGCAGGCTCTGCTGTAGCCTATCCATAGTCTACAAAGAGGACGAGAAGTGAAAGAGGGTAGGTGTGGGGGCTCAGATGTCCAGTCATCCTCAATGTGGCTGCTTCAACACCTTACAGCTATTTTCCAAATTTGGTCATTCCCAAGTGTTTCTTTGAGCAGCTAACCATCATCTGTTGGTTGAGGAAATGTCTTGACCCTTGGGATGATGACTATCCTGCAGAACCTGCTGTACAAGTGTAGTATCTGATCATTGTTATTATCATAATTATTATTTTTCAGATGTATTTCCTTTGATAGGAGAAACTTAGTATTTATCCTTTTTTACCGTGACTGCCTCGCTAGGAAGTCAGTTGATGCTGTACTTGACAGTATAGCTGAGTTCATGAATGAAACTGCCTCAGCGTCAACAATTAAAAGCCACTCGGTCGCCCTCTGTTGGTGGGCAGTGCCACTGCAGCTGACCTCATACAAGAAGAAGAAGAAGATGACGAAGCGGCCCCTACGTTTCTTCTTATTTTTACAGCATTGAGGCCCATTTATTTTATTTATATTCAAAATATTGGAAAATATCTCTCTGGTATGCTTATGTTTATAGTGAAAGACACTTTATTTGCACATTGTATTCTTAGAATGAAATGTTCCCTCTGCATTTAACCCATCCTATTGTATAGGAGCAGTGGGCAGCTGCATCACCTGGAGAGTAGTGAGGGCTTCAGAGTCTTGCTCTAGGACATTTCAACACAATTTCTACAGGAGTCAGGGATTGAACCAGCAACCCTCTGATTATGAGCTGCCCCCTCTGAGCCACTTCACCCCTCAAGGTGTTTCTTTCTGCCTGGTTATGAAGTGGGGAATGGAATCTTATTTTAGCCATTAGACACCAAATCACTAGTGAATGCTGTATGACTAAAGTTATGGTTTACTTGCAGTCAAAGGAATAGATTGTATTCATATTTAATTATATAAATATTATCTAAATTGAAGACCTCATTGTAAAATATTTACCATATTTTGAATATGGAAGGACTTTTCACCATGTTGGACCATCATGTGTTTTTTCAGCTTTAACGTAAAGACCTGAAAATAGAGGTAAATAAAGAGAATTTTAGAGTGCAGGGTTATCAACAGTGCGGCACCCAGAGCAGGTTTTTCGCAGTGTGAATGGCATCATTTTATAGAGTACTTTTTTAGTCTAGATAACGTATGCCTCACATTTACTGAGCATGAGAGATTAAGGCTGGATGCCCCTCCTTGGATGGTGAGATTGAACCAATAACACCTGACATTGAGCCACACAGTCTCCATGATTTCTGATGAAGGGACTCTCTGTTTGTGTGTTGCAGTGAAGGGGGAAGCGGCCTCGGAAGAAGATGAGGAGGAAGAGGAGGTGAAGAGTGCTCTTGTGGATGAGATTCTTCAACAAGGAGACACGGCCATTATCTACCCTGAGGCCCCCGAAGAGGAGCAGAGCACGCTGGAGACAGCGGTGGCTGATGAAAATGGTACAATATCCAGGAAAACAACAGGCACTGCCAGTAGGATTTGGAGAATTGTTTGGGGGGGGTTGCATATGCACCAACCAATAAAAGCGGCCCCTTTGAAACCGGCATAAGAAATAGTGTTGCATCAGAGCAGTGGGCCCCACTATGGCTCATAATTCCCTGTGGCCACCACCATATCTTGGATCTCCCAGATGGTACCTCATCTGTTCATCTTAACAATGAAATAAATAATTGAAAGATTGATTCATGCTCAACAGAACCTGTAATATGCAAATAAGGGACAGATTATGCTTCATCAAATGTTACACTGGGTATGTTTATTGTTCATAACCAACTTGTACAAACATTGGCAGCTGCTCATTGGGGCGGCATCGCTCAGTGGGTACTGGTAGTCTGGCCATTACAAGGTTACAGGTTCGATCCCCAGTCCTACAGAAACCACGTCGAGGTGTCCTTGAGCAAGACACTGAACTGCTCCCATGCAATAAGATGGGCTAGAATGCAGAGAATCCCACATTTCCCTGTGTGGGACTGGTAAGGGAATCCATCCGATCCATAACTCTGCGTGCAGGTTCTACTACTACTCCTGTACCCTTCAAACCCACATGATGGGGGCATGTTTTTGAGGTTATGTGAGGTTGTGTTCCAACATAATGTACTCATATGCAGTTCTGGAAGAGGAAAAGTTAATCTAGAGCTTAATTTTAGAATTATGCAGGCCTACAAATAATGCACATGTGCACACATTGCACATACATTTGATGTTAATAATTACCATACAAGCTCACAGGTGAACACTCAATTATATTCAGAGTATTTACTTGTTCTTGTGCTTGAATAGTTATCATACATATCCCCCCCCCATGTTTGGATAGCTAGTGATGACAATCAGTATTTCCACCTCCAGAAGGGAGAACATAAATGATCAGAGTTCATATTGTAGCTCCAAGCCTTGGTGTCAAGGACTCATAATGTATATAGTGTGGAGAAGTACCCGTCCTACAGGTCCTTATGCAGGTATAGATAGCCATGCTGATTCTTGTGAGAATAGCTGAAGAGGAAGATGGCTTTGGTCATTATGTCACTATTGTATGTAGATTTGGGGAATACTTGCAGTCAGTGGAGATGAACTGGATATTTTTTAACTGAACATCAGAGGAACACTTTTTTTCTTTCTTTCTTATTTTAGTTTATTTTTCTAAAATGTTGATCTGTATCTTTTCTTACTCAGGCACGCCAGATACCTTCTCCCAGTTGCACACCTGCCCTTACTGCTCTCGTGGCTACAAGCGCAATGCCTCATTGAAGGAGCACATCAAGTACCGTCATGAGACCAGTGAGGATAACTTCAGCTGCTCCCACTGTAGCTATACCTTCACCTACCGCTCACAGCTGGAGAGGCATATGAGCCACCACAGGGGCACACGGGAACAGGTATTGGGGCAGTCGTGGTGTAGATGTAAGACTGGTGTATTTGAAATGCAGTGAGATGTCTTTTATTTAGCACAACTTTGTTGCATCCCGACTCTGGAAAATGGTCTCATTTCAGAGGGGTTTCGATCAAGAAGCTGTTGCACTGTGTATTCTTCTCAGGGAGCAAACTACAAGTAGCAAAGACATTCTGTTATATTCATTGCTCTTTGTGATGCCTCGCTGTGGGCTCAAACTGACTCATCAGTTCCTGAAGCATGGGCTCTACCACTGAGCTACCATGGCCCCCTAAATTCATCCTACTTACTATTTATTCATAAAATTATTTTCAGAAATAATTATTTCCACTACTGAACCTTTTCATCCACCTCATCAGTCAGACATATGTCTGTGCAGTTTACCATCTTCCTCACCACGGCCATCTTGGTTTTGTCTCCTCCAGCGTCACGTGACCCCAGCAGCAGGAGGTAATCGCAAGT
The DNA here is from genome assembly GCA_900302585.1 of Regalecus glesne. Classification (NCBI taxonomy): domain Eukaryota; kingdom Metazoa; phylum Chordata; class Actinopteri; order Lampriformes; family Regalecidae; genus Regalecus; species Regalecus glesne. The sequence goes on along the minus strand of OMLC01101488.1, from coordinate 5,880 downwards.
TTAAGTGTACTGAATGTGCCAAGGCCTTCAAATACAAACACCACCTGAAAGAGCACCTGCGTATTCACAGTGGTAAGCCCCTCATGGTGACATTAGTCTTAAACGGTTTCTAAACTTCTGACACACACTCCCAACATTCACTCAGTAAGATGGGGTTGGAGGTAAAGCAACAAACTGTTAACATTTGCAACTGCAGTCATTCCAACAACCGCATGCCTTTCCTTGTACGGCAATGCATTTCTGTTTCATGCTCCTCTCATTATAGTTGTTATTAAATCTGTATTCTCCTGTCTAGTGGTTCATAACAGAAGTTCTAATTTAGATGATTTGATTTCTGGGTCACTCCATTACATCTTAATTCATAGATTACTAATTTTCTTCACCAGTGTTCTGTGTTAAGTTGAGGACATGCGTTTGTGCTGAAAATGTGATTAACGAAATAAAAGATTAGAGCTTATAAATTATGGAGCCAAGCTCGAACAATGCGCTTTAGAACACAACCTATGATAAATGAACCAAACAAAGTGTAAAGGAAAATACACTGGCAAACAAAGGACTTGGATGACAGAAACGTAATGATAGCAGAACCCTTTTTTATGGAAATCTGAGAAGAAAGTAAATAAAATATAAATCATGAATCACAAGTGTGGTAAAATAAAGCAAATTCAACTAACACAATTACTGTAATGAAGCAGCGTTTTAAAACTGGGTTTTATTTCTGTCCCTGGCAGGTGAGAAGCCATATGAATGCGCCAACTGCAAGAAGCGATTCTCCCACTCAGGTTCCTACAGCTCTCACATTAGCAGCAAGAAGTGTGTGGGTGCCTTGCCCCCCAATGGCAACCCCCGGCCGCCAATCAAGCCTGCACCGCCTTCTGACCTGCCTGCCCCTGTGGCCATTGCTCCAGCCCGAATGATTCTGAAGGAAAAAACTGACAGCAAGCCCCTGCAGGAGCAGCTACCTGTCACCCAGATCAAATCCGAACCTGTGGAATACGAGTGCAAGCCGGTGACAGTGGCCTCAGCTCCTGCACCGGCACCAATGGCAGGGACCAATGGTGTGGTGAACGGAGGTGTGGGACAAAGCACTGTGGCCACTACTGCAGCCCTGCCCCAGGGAGTGGCCATGGTGGTGCCCACAATGGGCCTGGTATCACCCATTAGCATCAACCTGAGTGACCTTCAGAATGTGCTCAAGGTTGCCATGGACGGGAATGTCTTCAGGCAGGTGTTGGGCACAGCCAATGGGGTGGTAACACAGGGCAAGCAGGGAATTGTGGTCCAGCAGCCCCAGCAGCAGATAATCAGCCTGCCTGCTTTTGTAGACCAGGACGGGACTACGAAGATTATCATCAACTACAGCATCAACACTGCAGCTACTGCCACCCCTGCTGCTATGCAGCCTGCACCGGTACTCATCAAAAAAGGCGTTCCTCCACCTCCCATAGTCCCCACCAGTACTGTTGCAGTCTCCAACACAACCACCACCCCCACTAAAACTGTGGAACCCATGACTTCAGAGGGAGAGAGAACAGCTACTGATCTCACTATCATTAAGACTGAAAAGGAGGCAGAGGTTGTTGTGACTGCAGAAATGGACGCTGAACCTGAAAAAGCAAATGTCACACCCGCAACTCCCAAAGGAGTGGCGATGCCAAAAGACACGAGCACCAGCGCATGTTTACTCTGTGATGACTGTCCTGACAGTCTGGAGGCACTGCACCTCCTCCAACACCACAAAGCCGCAAACGGGGAGGTTGTGGACTCTGATGCCCTCGACCCCTCATTTGCTGCTCTGCTGAAGGAGGCCGGGGTGACTCTGGAGGAGCCACCGATGGATGACCTCCTGTCACTCCTGAAGACCTATTTTGCCTCCAATGCCAACCCCAAGGAAGAGGAGCTGGAAAAGATCTCAAAATCGGTCAGTATTCCTGTGGATGTGGTGAGGAAATGGTTTGTCAAGATGAACTCTGGGAAAATCAATGTTGCACCCCCCAAAGACTCAACCACAGATTCCAGAAAGACTCCCCCTACAAATTCCAGCCCAGAGGTTACCTCAAATCACAATGTAGAGACTGAGAAAGGGACCACTTCCATCTCACAAGCCCAGAACACACCCCTTAAACATCCATCAGAGTCATCCATTGACCCATCAGACCCCACACCACTAAATCTAACCACTTTGGACCTTGTCACTGTCAAAAGTGAGCCTGAAGATCCAGAGGACCAGGACACCCAGGCGGAACCCCTGGACCTCTCCCTTCCCAAGCAGATCTCTGCTGGGTCTGACACTCAGAGGACACCTCCTCCTGCTAATCAACAGGAACAGCCTCTCAACCTAAGCTGCCTGAGAAAGGAGCAGGTCCAGGGCAATGCCATCCTCGTCACCTCATCTCAGGCTGGTAGCCCTGTCAACATTGTCACCACCGCTCAGCTGCCCACCCTAGTGGCCATTGCTGGCCAAGGCACGGTGGGGTGCCTGAGCGCCATCAGCACCACAGCAAAACGCACCATCCTCATACCCCAGCTCACCTATACCTACACCACTACAGCTGGCAGCACACCTGGGGCCATGACGGTGGTTCTCAACGGCCACAAGGTGGGTAGTGCAACAAAGACACAATTGCGAAGCAGTATGCACTCTATGATTTAGCAGTATTATGCTTTCGAGTAATTGTATCACTTGCAGCTAATCTCACACATTTGGTCTGTTGTGCTGGCTGTTTAAAAAAGTCTTTAATGGGGATCTCCCCGAGATGGAATGGTGAGCTGTCCAGGGTGTTTTTTCTGTATTTTTCCCAATCTGCACTGGAATAGGCTCCAGCATGACTTCTCAACCCGACTTCGAATAAGTGGTTAATGATGGATGGACGTTAAAATTAAAATGTCATGGCCTCCCATTGAGACAGACGAGAGAAATTGGGCCAGTTTGTCCTCTTAATTCCCCATTTTCTCTAACACAAATGCTATGTAAATATGTATTTTGCCAGAGTGTGCACTATGAAAAATAAGATGACCTGATACTTAATCTGATTCTAATCATGATACTTAATCTTTATACTTTTTAAAATGAGTCACTTGGTTGATAGGTTCCCTTTTTCTAAGTTAGTAATATGGCATGAAACAACATAACATAGTTGTATAGCACGGTTACCACTGCTGTGGTCTTTAACAGTGACTAAAGACAGCCTGGTGTCTTGATGCATGCTCAATAATCCAGGTAAGGGAAGCACAAAAAGTGAATCGATTCAACTGGAAAACTTCTATAAACTTCTAATTCGGTTGAACTGATTCACCTTTTCAGTTGATGTCCAGCCTGGCATTAAGAGTTTCTTGTTGTAGGAGAGTTGAAGGTTTCAGTTGCTAACCTTAACAAGTGCTCTGTTTCACACAGGGTAAAGTCACCAACTAGTTTCGTCTTACGAGGGAAATGCTGGGATATGATTGGACTGTCATGAATGTTGAAGCAGTAATTTATTTGCAAAGTTGTTAATATGGCTGTTGGGCAACTTCATAAGGCATATTACTGCCAGATTAACAGCAAGAGGTACATTGTGAGTAAATAAATGCTTCAAAAATGTATTTAATACATGGGAATAAAATGTCTGTATCTTTTCCTGTCGGTCACACACCTCATTTGACACAACTTTGATTTTTCTAATGGTAAAATAGAATGGGGTCTGGGACAGACATCTGTTGTCATGAGGCTACAAAATGATATCCGATTGCCACATTTGACAATAACTCTGTGGACTTAATCTTTAACTCATTGTAAGTAATTACAGATAAGAGCATCTGTTTAATGTGTAAAATGAGAGATGGAAGAATGAACACGCTCTTACACACACACACTCCAGATTTTTTTATACCACCATTGCTAATTCAATGAAAAGTGAATAACATACTGCCTTTATCACAAAAAAGAGGTGAATCAGTTCAACTGGATCAGAAGTTTATTTGGAAACGTTCCGTCAATCCCCAGGTGACTTCTTCAGTCTGAGACTGAAGAAGACTGAAATCAGACTGAAGAAGTCACCTGGTGAGTGACGAAACGTTTCCAAATAAACTTCTGATCCAGTTGAACTGATTCACCTCTTTTTTGTGATTTCCATACCTGGATTATTGAGCATGCATCAAGACATACTGCCTTTATTCATGACTGCATAATCACTGCTTTACATTTCTATTATCATTTATCATATGATAATAGAATATATCCATTTAACGACTTACAAAATTACAAATCTCGTGCACTTTACATATGTTACCTTAGCTGCTATGTGATGTGTGTGCACCTTAACACCTGGTATCTGACACTCCTCCAATTTTACACACTTATACTAATCCTTCTCCCCAAGATCCTGGCGAAAGACAAATGCTAAGTTTGGATGATCGATTGTACATCAGTGGCATCTACAGCCCACTGCGGTGTGTAGTCAGACATATGTAGGTGCTATTCTCATCTGGACTGGGTTCATTCAGGAAAAGTTATCTGAACATGAACACCACTCTCAGAAGAAGCCTGCACTGGGTTCTTCTACTTGAGCTCACATTCACATACTTCTTATTCATTTTTCCAAAACCACATGCATCCTTGCACATCTTCTACAACAAGACAATGCTAATTTATAAAATAGTTTGCCAAAAAACAAGCTATTAGACACGTTAAATTGCAGGTTTTATGTCTGGACACTCAGACATTGCAGATTGCTGGGTCTTTACTTTCTCAGTTTTCACTGGGAGGGTGTGTGTGTGTAGGGGGGGGGCGGTTCAGACTGTGGTTGAATAATCTGGGGCTCCAGCCAGATCTCCTCAGGAATAATGCATGTGCCAGGTGAAGTTAACTAATACTGTCTGCGTACCTCAGTGTAGCAGACGCAGCAGTGGCAGGCTGGAGCTGGACTCCATCCCAGAAACTCAGGGTAACAGTGAGAGGAGCAGACAAACTTAATCCCTTTGAGGAGCTCTTGACATTTGAGAACCCTCAAAATGCATGTCTGACACACTGGACAGGTCTCCTCCTCACAGCTGAGGTCTCCGAGACTCTGACCTCACACGTGAAAACCTGATGTAGAAATCTTGGCTCTCTCTGCCTGTTGTTGTGTTCACTTGGGCCTTCTTGGTATGCTTGGTGGTTTTTATCAGGTTTAGTAATAGTCTACAGTTAATTGTTCTGCCAAATGTCGTTGCTCATAGCTGAACCAATACATTTTACATAGCCATAGTTATTCTATTATGCACATGCCTTTTTATGCTATACTTCATGGTCATAAGACAGGATGACTTTTACTGAGTAAGATAAAATGGAGTTGAGATGAACTTGAGATGAACCTGGTAGCTCAGCCGAATAAGCACAGACATTGTGGTCTTTGGGCAATGTTGTGGGCTTTAACTCTGCATGTATTCTTGTCGCTCTTCACAGCTTTGTCTATTGTACCAAAAGATAAACTTGGTTCATCTTTAGAGAAAATGGAAGATCCTGGAATGTTACTCATATCTGACAGTTGCTCATAACAACTACAACCTTCAGCTTCACAAGGGCAACCAAGTGCCTTGCCCAAGGCCAGTTTGACAGTAATCATTTCAAGAGTTAATTTTTTCCTCAGATTTTTCTTGTGCCAGCTGCAGAGATTTCAACCAAGTGTTCATAATCCCTAAGCTACTACTGCCAGTTTACAATTGCAGTCAGTTAATCATCTAGAGATAAAACCATGCTGTGTTTTCTATCATTAACCTAACTATATGCATGTAAAGTATACATAAATTGTATGGGTGGGATGGTGGTATAGTGGCTAGCACTGTTGCTTCACAGCAAAACAGGTCCTGGATCAGATCGTGTAATGGCCTTTCTGTGTGGAGTTTGCAGGTTTTCCCCCATGT
>OMLC01101484.1:0-19457 GCA_900302585.1 Regalecus glesne | reverse complement strand
GAAAAGCCCTCTGGAGTTCCAAATGGCATGATTACTTCTGCCAACATAATTCGGTGGAGTACAAGCAGCAAGAGACCCAGACATATGGAATACTTGGTATCTATTTCAGGGGATGCTTTGAAACCTTGTCTCTTAAGCCGGATCATCATAACAGAGAAAAGGTCGAGGCCCCCTCCATACTTCATGATGACCCCTGTGTGAGAGGTGAACTAGATGAACCTGATTCACGACTGGGTCCTGTGTTTCTATATACGTTTTCACCAAAAGTCTCCTTTAAAACCCAAACTAAACCCGAAGTACACCTGTGAGGGCTCATAAATATATATTTGATTATATACATTTGATCTAATGACAATTTCGAGCCCACCACCACGGGGTGTGTTCAAGACGGCAAGACGCGTCATGTTGGGCGTGGTCGTGGAAGAGGGTACCGAGGAGCAGTGGGTCCGCGGCCGGGAACGCAACACAGACATGTTGGAGAGCGGGAGTCAGGAAGTAGCAGCGGCCCCGAACGGCGGCGGCACAGAAATGGGCAAACATGGACTGAGACCGACCGTTGGTAATCAAGTAACCGTGGTGTTGGGTGCCCAGTGGGGTGACGAGGGAAAAGGGAAAGTCGTGGACCTCCTGGCGCAGGACGCGGACATGGTGTGCAGATGTCAGGTTGGTAACACCGTCTCCAAGCCTCACGTTGTGACCGTGGCTTATTGCGGCTAATCCGCCTGGTTTGCTAAAGCTAAACAAGTTGCGCCACTCTTCATTCTACGGTAGTCTCAACACACGGACTCACCGGTTGCTATTATCGGTCACTGTGTCGTTCATTATCTCGCTAATGTCACCTTGAGTTCTTGCTAGCGCCTTAGCTGCTGAGAGTGCTGCCCTCTGTGATGAGCCATCTCCTGTCGTGTACACATGTCGGGCCAGCTCCTGTCGGCTAGCTCAAGGTAACGACGGCACCGGTGTTGCGTTGGAATCGTCCCCTTTTCTAGCGATGGGTCGATCAAGGAGGCTTTGGTAAACATCCCCTAGCGACATATCTCGATTATCTTGCAAGGGAGGCTGTGTGTGTTCATCCTGTTAAGACGTTTGTGTGTGTGTATGAAAAGGTTCATCTGGTCGACTGTGTCCACCTGTGCACTCGGATTTCATGTTTGTGGTTGAGGTGTTATGCCGACTGCGCCGTTTTGCGTTTGATACACGGGCACCTGCTCGGTGACGCCCCCTCCCATCGTTATCATCAGTGTTGGACAGCAAGGTGGGGTGGCAGCCCACAACAAATGTACCGTGATGTATGTTGGTCTCCACTAACAACCTCAAAACTGAATGTGGATGTGAATAGAGAGTTAATGGACCTCCCACCACACACACACTTGAATGCCAGCATGTGTTCTGCCTATTTATGATTGTAGGTGCCTGGAGATTGTAGTTATATAACAACTTTGTGAACTCTCCAAAGGTCTCATGGTTACTTGGTGGATTGATTTTTAAGGTTTCCATGGGTCCTGGAAAACATGGAGATTTTTGGATCTCCAAGTCAAGAACTTTATTCTCACTGTGCAAGCACAACATTGGAGTTGTGTCGGCCTCAGATGGTGATGGAATAAAGAGAATAAAACGACAGAAAACATATAGTACATTAAATACTTAACATAAGCAATGTAAAGTACAGTTTGTGATAAAGTGCAATACAACCTGTGGGTTGCAAAACCATCATCAGCAAATGTGCAATAACAGTGCTGTGGACAGATAGAAAGGCTTAATGTGACATGTAAGTTAATATTGCAAATGTTGCATTTAGCCAATGGTGGCAGCACCTCTGTCAGGCTGAGGAGAAGTCTTGAGTTCTTTCATGCCACAGCTTGTGGAAAGAAGCTGTTTTTCACTTATATTCCAGTCATGGAAAATGATTGAATTGATCTAATATCCCGGAAATATTATTGAGGTCATGGAACATGTATATAATTAGGTTATGCAATTTTTATATTTACCAGTTGAGAAAGCATATTCTCAGTGTAATTTCTTTGCTTGCGATTGCATGTTTTTAGCCGCTGAGATTGCACATTAGTTCTTTGGGCATATATTTTGTGACCAGTTTAAAGTTACCGGTCCATTTAGAATGAAACTTCCCCTGATGGTTAATACCAAAACATATGACCTATGGTCCTATATTTCCAATGGCTGTCATGTATATCCAAATAAAAGAAATGTAAAATTATTTCTTAATGTGGGAATTGTAGTTTTGTATGGCATTTTATTATGATAAGAGGCTGTGAAATTACTGTACTTCAGCTAATCAAATGCATTGAAACTGATATTGCCCACAGATTCCTCATTTCAATAACAGGTAGATTAACTATTTCTGCTAGGTGGTAGCCTGGAAGGGATTATGCATTGTATGTGTCTCTGTGTATGTATCTGTCCTGAACTAATCTCACATATAACTAGACCTATCACTCTGAATTTATTATTTTTGTAGTTATGGCCATCATCAAGAAGGGGGCTGCGGTAGCTCAGTGGTAGACCACACACTTCAAGAACTGATGAGCCAGGGGCAGTGGGTTCAACCCCACCATGGGGCATCAGGATCGGCATCCGGCCTTAATCCCCCCAAACCCCATCTAAGTCCATGTCCACCCCAAAAACATGGGGACTAATTGTGACACGTAAAACGGACCGCTCTACTGTATGATCAAGAACCTCTTGGGCTTGGTGATTCAAAACTTATCAAAAACATTCATTCTCACTACCACCGCTGCTCTGTCAAAAATGGCATTGGTCAAATGAGTTGGAGTGAATGAAGAGAGGGAGCACGCATCTATACATCTACAGTTGACTAGGATTGGGCAGTGACATGATCAGAAGTTATTAAAAGAACTTTGATCAAAAAAAGGGGATAATTATAAATGAGCAACTTCCTCTATTTTGCAGTTGTGAATGGGTTACCCAGCTTCATCATAATGAAGATAAAGTCAGTGTTTGGGTAAGACCAAACTTTTGCATTTTGTAAAGGGCAAGTTTAGTCCCACTTGTGTGAGGGTCTGCCTAGGAGGCTGCACATCCGCAGACTGACAGGCAAAATATTTTTATGCGGTAGATCTTTTTAGCTCGAGTGCTACATATTAACTTGTTTTGAAAAAAAAGTCATTTAATCAACTTGGACGCTGTGCAAAAGTCTTATAATGGCAAGATGAACAATGGTGTTTCTGTCCATGTGTGGATGTATCTGTGCTGCTAATCTCCTAGATTACTGGGCCTTTCAGCCATATAACTGTGTGGAATTATGACTGTATTTTCAAGGACCTTTTGTGTTTGCAGTGATTAAAACCCTTGGAAAAGTTCTGTTTTGTATCACAGTTGAGTGCTAACTCCTAGTTTTGCACAGTGTGACTCGAGGTTTGCAACTTTTGTACTATGCTTCTACATGCCAAGTCAAAAAGTTGAATCCGTTCATGTGGACACAACAGGGAGAAATGTTTCATCACTCATCCAAGTGACCTCTTCAGTCTCCACAGACTGAAGGTATCCCTCAACCTTATAAACACAATAATTGCAATCGCTATTCCCCAATCCTCTATGAATAGCACATGTGGCAGTTGAAATGCAAGTCAATGGTCATGGCAATTTATATGTGAAACCATGCATTGGTTTCAGTCATTATACAACAGTGGTGTTTATAAGGTTGGGTGATACCTGCAATCACTTGAGACTAAGTCACTTAGGTGAGTGTTGAGATGTTTCTCCCACTAAACTTTGTGTCCAGATGGACTGATTTGACTTTTTGTGATCTCATCTGGATCATCTGGATTGTTGAGCACCCACAAAGAGCATCTAAGTGACAAGTCTGTGATTACTACAGGGTGTTTTTCTAACTGTGCATGAAGATTGTCTTAGTCTGTTATTGATGATGCTCCTCGTCTGCTGGCAAGTTAATTAGACTTTAAAAGTGAAGGTGAATGTGTTTTATTGCCACACGACCAAGGCTGGTGGAATTAGTTCTCTGCATTCAAGCCATCCTATTGTATAGGGGCCACGGTAGCTCGATGGTAGAATACACGCTTCGGGAACTGACGAGCCATAGGCTGTGGGTTTGAATCCACCACAGGGTGTCAGGAAGGGCATCCAGCATGAATCCCTGAAGCTTGATCTGAGTCCTTGTCCACCCCTACACTGTGGAAGCTAATGGTGACATGTTGAAGAGACCTCTCGTTGTTTAGGAACGGCGAGCGCAACCACACTGGACAACATTGTGTCTCCTGGCCTTTTCCTTGTTTCACACTATGTCTGGTATTGATAACAGGCTAACATAGCAAAGATTCTCCTGAGCCAGGGAGCTGCCATGCTTCTGCAGTACTTTCCAAGGCTAGAGGCATGTAAAAATAAACCACTTATTAGCCATGTTGCAGCACAGCACCTACCCCCAATGCACACACTCCCTTCATGGTTTTAGTGTGTGGCTGGGCATGTGTGGGTGTAAATTGAAATATGTTGTTGACTTGATTTTCGCCTGTGTGCGTGTGTTTGTGGGTGGGTGGGTGGAGGGGGTCGTTGGAAGCGGATAGTTTTCATCTTATTATAAAAATGCTCTGCAAGCACTTTTGTTTGGTGTTTCTTACATTACGCACCTCTCAGGCCTGGGAGGACATGGCGTGTGTTGAGGTGGTCTAAGCGTAAGGTGATACTGATGACGGAATCTACTGATGGGACACAACTCAGGAGTTTCAATATGTGGGGTTTGAGGTGGTTGCTGATGGGGAAACTGTTTCCATGCCTTACTAATGAGGTAGGCCTAAACATTGCAGTTGATCACTCATCAACCCACTGGTTTCATGCCACCTCCTGGCTTCAGTCCCTAAACTTGGATCCCTGGGGGTGGATCTCATGACCCCACTACGTGTTGCATTTCAGTCTTCAAAACCATTTTTTAACCACTTGTTTTTAGCTCCTAATTCAAACCCCTGCCTGTGTAACCAGTTCATGTCCGAGCCATCTGCTGTACCATGTTTCATGAAAGTCCCCCATGTTATCTATCAGCACCCTCATGACTGGAGAGGCTCCTCTTGAAGCTCTGAGCCTCCTCCTGACACCCCCCAGCAGTGTCCTGACTTCTCCTGGATGTTACCACCCCTCACCCCCTATGATTTGTTGCGGGGATTATGTTGGACCCTGTGCACAGTGATGAGATTTCAGACTGAACGTCTTTATACAGAACAAATAAGCAGGCCACGTGGGAGACGTTCCCTCACTTTGGCTTCTGTCAGTGCACACCCAGACAAAAGTGGCCGAAACACTGAAGGCTTTTACCCCTTTTTTAAAAAAAATCATTCATTTTAGTAGGTGAATGTGTTGCAAAAGGCAATGTCCTCTATTTCCATAATGGTGGAGCGGGTTACATCTTGGCCCAATCCTAATTCCCCCCCTTTGGACCTACCACTTAGCCTTAACTCTCCATTTTGTGGGCAGCTGCATAGGATAGGGTGTCCTTATGGGGATCTAGGAGTAGTGGTCATCTAGTCCTCCAAACTGAGTTTTTTTTCAGATTCACACTCCAAACAAAGTGGTAGAAGTAGTAGATGGAACATGGCTACTGGTGTGGGGAAAGAAGCCAATAAATGGTAAATTGACTTATTTCCATGCGGTTGTTTTCTAGTCTAGAGACCACTCGAGGTGGTTTACATTGTATGCCTCACATTTACTGAGCTTCAGGGATTTAAGCCGGATGGCCTTTTCCTGATGTCCTGCCATGGGATCAAACCGGTTACACCCGATTTGGAGATATCTGTGTATCCTAACTAAAAATCATGTAAAGAAGATCTATTGGAATATCTTATTGGTTTAATGCTTTAATGTAGATGCCAGAAGATATGTAATTAGGTAATTATTACAAGCACTTCAGATAAAAAATACTTTTCACGATGTCAATAGAACTTTATGGAAATTACAATTTGTAAGTGACCGTACAGTTATTTTTAATGCCTTGTGTATAAAGCCTCAAAAATGATCCTGCATCGAATTTTCTACACTTCCCAGCTTATATGATTTCAGTGCAGACATTTTTATCGGCAGGACTGCACTGAAATAGCTGATTTTCAGTAGGTTAAATGACCCGTATGAACACAGATTAGGTCATGAAACAGCTGAATAAAATAACTTTTTAGTTGATGTCCCATCTGGCAGGGATTTGATGTTAGTAACTTCACACACTGTCATATTGGTTTCCTATAGAAATGCTCATCACAGCTATGGTAAGCAGCTGTAAGTTATGCATAAACAATTGAACTCTTGGTGATCGGTTGTATAATTGTCATTTCACAAGCAACAGGGACTGTTTCCCACAATTTTTTACTTGCTTAACCCTATTATGTCAACATAATATCCCAACCCCTAGTAATGTTAACTCATACCTAATGCAGAGGAAATAGTTCAAGTGTGAAATAACACAATTGGGGAAGTAGATACCCTAGTAGAAAGAGAAGCTAGCTAGTTCCCAACCAGTAATCCTGGTTGGGCTGACAACCAGAATATTGCTTGTATCAGGACCCCAGATACAGTCTGTGTACCATAGTTCCCATGGGTCAAGGCGCTGCCCCAGGAAATGCTGTTGTATAGGTGATACCATGTAGCTCTAAATTTGGTAGTCTGCTGTCAAAAATTGGTCAATTAAGTACAAATTAAGTCATGGTCATGTCCATCCATCCATTGGAAGTGCTTATCTGAAGTCGGGACACAGTCATACTGGAGCCTATCCCAGTGCTCAATGAGCAGAAGGTGAGGAAACATCCTCAATAGGTCACCAGTCCATCACAGGACTTGAGCTTTAGGGGCTCAGTGTCTTGCTCAAGGAAACCTTGAGACGCTCTCTGAAGCAACCACCAATCATCCGACCACCAGATGACCACCCTACCTGTGGAGCCATACTGCCCCTAGATAGTAATGATAAATTCATAATATTTTTTTAGAGTAATAATACATAAATTATATTTTATCATCTTTATAGGGACAGTGGATATTGTTTTTAAGGTTCAGTGTCTTGCTCAAGGTCACTGACACTTTCTAAAAGAACCGAAGATAAATCCACCAATCTTCTGATTACTAGATGACCCCCCTACGTTCTGAGGTATACTGCCCTGATACATCTCTTTTAAATGGCCAACCCCTTTACCCAATGAGCTTGTACAAAACACTCTGTAGCCTAAGGGAAAGAAATCAAATAGATAGAGAGGTAGGGGATATTCTGGCTCATCGGTGTCAAGGAGTGCAAGACCCTTGGATCCAAAAAAATAAAAATAGCGACCTGCTTTGCCCTTCCTTGAACTTCAAAAAATCTTGGCAATACTTTGTGTCAGATAACTACTGCTGTAAAATGAATCCTCATCCACATAGCCAGAAGGGATGGTGTGCTTCTGTAGAGTAGACTGGTGCTTTCAGCAGTGTGTAGTTGTTGCACTGCAAATCACACTTTGGAACAAGTGAAATGGCCCCATACCTGAACGTAACCACCAACATGTTAGTAGGTTTCATGCACTCTTGCTTAAAAATCATAGGGTAGGCTATATACCCTATGATTGAAATCAAAATTTTCAAATTTTGACTCTTCTTCTCTTTTTCCCCTTAGTCCAGCCTCTTAATCAATGAAATTTCAGTGGGCTTTTGCACATGCTAACAATTTATTAGAACTTAAGATCAAAGAAGTGGTTTGGTAACTGCCCCTCATCCTGCATATTTCTTCTTCTTTGGCTTGTTCCCTATTTCTCAGGGGTTGCCACAGCGGATACTAATGTTTCCATTGGTACCCTGTGAGGGCTCAGCGGCAATAGTGGCCATTTTTAACCCAGACTTGACCGATACAGTATTGAGACTCGACCAGTCTAGTATGGTCTTGCCATTCTGCATGATGATTTGGCAGAGTTTTATGATGGATACCCTTTCTGACACCACCACTACCCTATAGATGGGAGCATATGTAAATCTTTGGATGTCATCATTCATTATTCATGGAGTTGCACCCACGCCTGATGCTCATCTTGCATATTGCGAGTCGTTTTGACTGTAGTTTCGATAACTGAGATAGGGTGATTTTTTTTCTGGCTGACTTTTAATTTGGATGCATTCCAGTTCTGTATTGTGACTATCGTACTTAACTGATTGATATACGGGTTTTCAGATAGTGTGACGCTTTAGGTCCGCTTAATCTGGGTTTGGATGAAATAGATGTTTGTGAAAGTCTCTATAGTGTGTGTTTTATTGTCCCTCTAAGAATGTTTAACTTTAGCAGGTATATGGCATTTGTCATCGATGAGGGAAAAAAAGAAAGTCCAGAAAAACCGAATCAACTTTTTTGCGATTTGCTTAACTGGATTATTGAGCATGGATAAAGACGCTTCACTATGCATTACTGACATGATTACAAGGGGACAGCATAGCTCAGGAGGTAGGGTGGTCATCCTGTAATCAGAGATTGGTGGTTCGATCCCTGGCCCCCTGCAGAAAGCCTGCCGAGATGTCCTTGAGCAAGACGCTGAACCCGTCACTGCTCCTTGAGAGCCGCGCTGCAGCTGCACTCATTACTGTGACACAATAGGATGGGTTAAATGTGGGGAACAAATTCTACCACCCTTGATCGTGTTGCAAATAAATCTATTCTAATCTATTTTGCAACTCCAAGAACCTTTGTAAAGCAAGTGTTCCTCTTTTCAAAAATGAAAGCATCTGCAGTAGCAAGCAGCAGAGGCTCATTTCTATGGTAAGTTCAAATCTGCTGCCTATGGCTCATCACCTCCCGAAGCCTGCTCTACTGTTGAGATACCATGTTCGCCTGTTGGAATAAATAAATAGAAACTAAAAGGCAATTTAGCTGTCTTCAATCTTACACCTTATATTTTTTTCTGTTTCTCTCATTTTTGTGTCTACCCCTACCTCCTTAAGGCAACTCTCCTGCTACTACTACTAATAATAATAATAATGATTCCCTTATCAGTCCCACAAGGGGAAATTTGGATTTCTCTGCATTTTAACCCATCCTATTGTATAGGAGCAGTGAGCTGCAAACATATAACGCTCGGGGAGCAGTTAGGGGTTCAGTGTCTTGCTCAAGGACACCTCGACATGCTTTCAGCAGGACCGGGGATCGATCCTGTAACCTTCCGAATGGCAGAGGACCGCTCTACCCACTGAGCTATGCCGCCCCATCTGTTAGCCATGAAGGCACATCCCATAAAAGAGTGCATCAGCATTGTTACACAGACTTGCAGAACTGTTGACTCGAGTATAACTTTGAGGTGTTCCCAAAAGGTTCCACATGTAATATTTCAGCATTCCTTGTCATCTGTCCCCACTCTGCAGATCATAAAGATCTCACAAAGAGAGGCAAGACAGATTTATGTGTTTTTCCTTTTGTTTCATGTCCCGCAGCACCGTGAGCCAGAAGTAGTCAGGTAACTTAAGGAATTCATTGATCTCTGCACTGATACTGGTGCCTTGTGTTAGATAATACCGCCGAGCCACACCTCAGAAATGGTTTAAAATCACTTTTGATTGCCATATCTGAACTACACATGATATGTACGACAGCCGCATACTGAATAATGTACCGGAGGATGTTCAGCAACTAACAGCTTTGAAGCTGTTGGTTATTTGTTTGATACAGGCGTTTGGCTATTTGATTGCAGAATAAGCACTATATCATCCCTTTATGTGAGAATGTGTGACCTTTCTCCGGTGAATTTATCGGGCGCTGTGGAACATTATCCATGCTTGTACAACCTTTACAGAAGAACACACCATCAGTACAGACATTATTGATCCAGTCGCTACCTCCCACTTTGGTACTGGTGCCTTTTTGATAGTATTGGTACTCTGTAGCCATCCCAATGTTAACTGATATGAAATCTGTTGTATCTATGCACAGTGACAAATGAATAAAGTTTGTAAGTTGTCTAAATGTAAGATATAAAATTAGGATGTTGTTTTGAAATATGCTTCTTGATTTAGTGCGAACAACACATTCAACTTTATTAAATTTGATTCTAGTGGATGGCAGCTAAGTTGATTTTGGATGGGATAGACTATGGACACAGTTTCCTACAAGTAGCCCCACATGATAATTTTATGTAACGCAGCACATTTTTATTGAGTGTTTCCATGCAACCACAAAACTATCCTAAACAATTTGGGGCAATTCCCTGCGTTAGAAACCAGCCTGTTAATGTCTCTAACATGGAAAGGGCTTTGGAAGTCTTATTTATGGTCAAAGTCTGGATTTATTTGCACAATTCTTTGGTTTATTAAAACAAATGTAAAAGGTATGAAGTGAAGCATGTTGAAGTGTTCTTGAGCAAGACACTGTTCCCCCAACTGCTCTGCCCCGTGATAGACTGGCCACCTTTCCAGAGTGTTTCCTCGCCTTTCGCCCAATGAGAACTGAGATAGGCTCCTGCTCCCCTGCGACCCAATTTCGGATAACCAGTTGACAATGGAATGGACAGTAAAAGATATGAGTGGCTTACAGCTTGGCTAACTTTTTGAAAGTGATGTCCATTTTTACTTTGATGGAGTTTGAGGAATTAATGCCAGATGCCCTTCTTGATACCCTGCGATGGGATCGAACCCGCGACCTCTGGCTCACCATTTCCTGAAGTATACGCTCTGCCACTGAGCTACATGGTTTTTAAAACTGCATGTGAAAATCCACCCAACTCGGTGAACCAAATGATGTGTGAACAAAACTGTGGACACCGACATGGCAGTCAGCGAATGCAATCGATTACAGTGATAGTGCTCAGTTTGCAATGGTTTCCTGTCTGCCGCTATGTACATGCATGGGCCCGGTTAGCTATGGTTCACTCGCTGCAAGGCCGAATAGATGAAAAGTAGAAACGCACATGTTTTGGTGAGCTGGAACAACTGTAGCCTAAAAGATGACTGGAAAAAAATGCAAAGACTGATGGAGGGAATACACCCACATGGTTACTTGAGGACTTTCACCGCCACAGGCGGACATTGGGAAAATTGGAAGAGGCAACATAAGCGTAGTGTTTTGGATCTATTTTAAATCCTTATTTGATAACCCTTTAATCCAAATGATGTCTGTAGGGTAGATTCATTTTGATTCATTAGTCATTTTGCAAGCCCCACAAATTTGCTCCCCGAATTACATATTGATTTCCATGTAAATGCCCAAGAGTACTGTTGGGCCTTTTTTGAATAGAATACGAGTATAATAGGACAACCTTATCAGTGTCCACTAAGCCCACCAGGTTTTTATTATTGATCTAGCATGGCACCACTATGTGACGTGGAATCTTTCAGGGCAGCATAGCTGAGGAGGTAGAACAGCTTGTCTTGTAATTGAAGGTTGCTGGTTCAATCTCCAGCTCCTTCAGAAACTGTGTTTCATAAAGTGGCTTTCCTTCCCTTACTTATTTTCCTCCCGTCTCCATCTCAAAAACAGTATTTAAAAAAAACCTCAACCCCAAACTCCTTCCACTGCCATTCACAAGCCACAGTAGCAGGTGATCCAGAGTCCCAAGTGGAGCTGCCTCGTGGTGGGTACGAGGGGCCGAACACGAGACGTGCGGGTGGTGGTGGGGGTAAGCCCCTTTGGGAGATGCGGTGGCTGGCACACCATAAAAGTATCTAAAAAGGAGAGGCATCTGCCGCCCTTAACCCCCACACCTCCAGGGTAGTGGCGTGTCCAGGAATAAACCCATGTGACCGACGGTGCATGCGGCGCGCTTGCACACCCACACACATACACGACATATACTTTTTGATTTATATCCACAGGCTACTGTATTAGTAACACACCCTGATCACAGGACAGCCCCAACTGAGTACCAATGTGATGTTGAGAACACTGACACATGGACTGTGTTCAGACAAATAGTTCCTCTGTTGCCTTCTTACCAATAAGGGAGGGAGAAAATAGTCTGCTGACCACAGTGGTTGGTGCATGTGAAAATCCACCAGTCATTTTGCCCTTTGCATCACCTGCAGCCCGCACAGTATAGAGAACAGTCTCTGAGCGATAGCTGTTAAACAGACTTAAGTGGCAGATCAAGCAGACATATTTGATCCCTGTCCAGATGCTTCATTACCTGCATGTTCATTGCGAGTCTGCTACTCAAACATTGTATAATAATTATACGAATTCACCCCACCCACGGCCGCTAGGCCAAATCCTTGTCACTCTTTGTTCACTTCTTTCCCTCCCGTCTTCTTCTTTATGAGTTGCGGCATGCGACCTGTCTGTGAAGTAGGACCCCCCCCCAAAAAAAACCAACTAATATTTCTTTTTAAAACAGGCGAGGTCGAGTTCTAGTTTATATCCAGGTGGCAGGACTGCATTCCCTTGCCAGGTTTCATTGTCACAGCCCCTGGCCGCTGTAAACCACATCGAGGGGCTCGATTGCCATCATGTGACTTGTGTGATCAAAATTACTCTTCGTCAGTGGCAGCTTTGGTTTTGTGGGCCTGTCAGTTATGGTCCAGTCTGAGCTGTTAATGAACTGAGTGTCCTTAACCAGCCAGCGGTCAATGACTGACAAGCACTTTAACCTCCGTTTCATCTGAGTGGTACGTATGAGGACTGGAAGTAGAGGTGCCCTTCTTTAGAGGCTGTTAAAGTATTTAATCTCTGCCACACATGGGTACATAAAAGTCTGTTGGAAATGAGGCACCTGGCCAGATAAGTGGACGAGTTGGGTGTCTTTCCTACAGAACACTGAGAGTTCCATTTTCACATTTCTGGCCTGTTTAGAGGAAAATATCCTTCCTGAGAAGTCTCTCTTTGGGTTTGGGGTTGGAGAGTCATTCAACTCTATTAATTGATGAACTTCTGACTCAAGCGGGACCTCGGCTTGTGTTTGCACTCGACTGTGTGAAGCATTGCGGAGTCTCGAGCAGAGTGGATAGAGGCCGCTGCCAACGGGTGCACTTGTTCACTATTTGCTAGTCGCTACTCACTTAGCTATTCAAGGTCGATCTTATCATTCATCTAAACAAAGAAAATAACTTCCATCTAGTTTGAGTACCTTTTTTTCTTACTGTGTCTCTCTCTGTCTCTCTTTCACACAGGGCGGTAATAATGCGGGACACACAGTCGTGGTAGACTCAGTGGAGTACGACTTCCACCTCCTCCCAAGTGGCATCATCAACCCCAAGGTCACTGCGTTTATCGGTGTGTAATACTCGCACACACACCCACACACACACGCGCACGCACGCGCGCGCACACACACACACACACACAAGCACACTTGCATAAGTTAACAATTGATGCTTCAGGCTTTCACACACACACACACACACACACACACACACATACACACACACACACTTGACACTGAAGTACACCTGCACATATGCACAACCACATACACACTGTATACACTAGTGTACATCATTTATGATCATGGATGTAAACCATTAGAAACGTGCACACAAGCACGCACTGCTCCTCACACATTTGCACACAGGCACTCATGAAAAGAGCCATCTTCTATTGAGCTCGATGCATTGATTGAGAAAAATTTAGCTCCACGCTCGTAATTGGCACACCAGCAACGGATCCTTGTTTCTTATTGGCTGCTACAGTACAGGATCAGACTGACTCTGAGCTAGCCTGCTCAAAAAGATCCACTCATCTACAGTAACTTCATTAACTAATTGTGTCTTCCCCTCTCTCTCTCTCTGTCTCTCTCTCTCTCTCTCTCTCTCTCTCTCTCTCTCTCTCTCTCTATCTCCTCTTTCATTGACAAATTAACAAAGCGTATTCCTCTTCTTTTCTCCCATTCTCTCATTCACACACACAAGCAAAGCTCAACATCTACAGCTGTGTAGGCTGTCAGTACTTAATCTGGTCTCTACTTTGAGCCCCTTGTTATGTAACACATTAATGCCATTCTGCAGCCCTCTCTCATTCAGAGGGGCTCCTGCTCAGTGTTGTGTGTTCGGTATGCATTTTCTCTGTGAGTGGCCTCATTGGGATTTAGACTACTAACCCTAGGAATGAGAACCATGCTGGTGCCCATGGAGCTGGTTCGAAAGGATTGTCACAGCATCCAAACAAATAATATCTCTGATTTGTTGAAAGCTTTTACCTAAAAGGCCCCACAATATGGTCCATGTTGTTTTTTTTCAGAATGTGAGTTTGAGTCTCAGGTGAGGATGGAAGCCATGTCAGAATTCCCTTAGTAGGCTTGAAGGTGCTTAGAGAGGAGACGGAAAAAAATTGGTTCCAATATTTACCCACAATCAAGGATTTGTTTTTCCTCCCTCTGAATGACTTTACTTGTGCTGTTTTGATTTGACACTATGCAGATGTTGGAAGCTTCTAGAACAGTGTGCAAAGAAATGCAAAAGGCATGCCAGAAATCTATTTCATTTTACACGATGTTTGTTGTTTTGGTTTGAATTTCCAGTTTTGAAAACATGTGGCATAGCTTGGATCATTTCAGGTTTGTTTCAAAATTGTTGGGTGTTTCTATAGTGATGCACATATTGATTCAATTTTCAACTCATTTTGGTGTGATTTAACATGAAAATAACATTGCTCTCTTTCATGAATGGTTGAGAACAGCCGTCATAGTTGAGATGAGCTTTGGCTGTTCTAGTTAGTTTAGAAAGGATAGCAAACTAAGGAGAGGTCTGTTTTAGGTCATGATTATTCCCCACGTTGTGGGAATGGACGCAGAGTTAGATGGAGTTTGGGGGATTAAGGCCGGATGCCCTAATTGATGCCCCGCAGTGGGTTCAAACCCGGGTAAATCAAGGGCTTGACCTGGGCCGAATACTATGCACACTTCAAAGCCCTGTGGGTGTTTTCCCATAAAGCTCCAAACCTATATTTTCTTGGTATTCTTTATGAACTCTTGGATAAGCTAAATAAATAAATGGATTCCCTTATCAGTTCCACAAGGGGAAATTTGGATTTCTCTACATTTTAAACCATCCTATTGTATAGGAGCAGTGAGCTGCCACCATATGGTGCTCAGGGGAGAGTTAGGAGTTCAGTGTCTTACTCAAGGACACCTCAACATGCTTTCTGCAGGACCGGGGATCGACCCTCCAACCTTTATAGCTATGCGGCTCCCTAAGCTACTTCCTGCTAGGAGGGCAGAGTGGGACGCATTTATTTTAGTGAGATGCGAATGGTGCATTGAGCCATTCCTGCTGGCATATCTGGCATTTGACAATTTTCAGGTCATTAGCAATAACATCAAAATGTTTCCATGTGGCTGTCTGACTTTGTGACATATCGCTGTAACTTTACCTCAGGCTCTGGGCAACATTGTGGTGATGAGTCATGTGTACGGCTGAATGGTGCATCCCTGTTATAGGCTGTGCACATGAAGCGCTGCGAGGCTATTTAAAGCCAAATGAGTAATGAAATATATATTTATGAGCCACAAAACAAACTTTAGATGGGTGACAAGTTAAAAGAAAAACCTGAACGCTTGACCCCTATATTAAGGGCATCCGGGGACGTTGTTATGCTGTGGGGGACAGTTTCCTGACATATTTGAGGTCCACTTGTCCCCCTTTGAGCAGGGGTAGGCAGCACGATCCAGAACGTGCCGGTGTTGGTGCAGGTCTTTGTCCAACCAAGCAGGCACACATCTGAATCTACAAATCAAAGTCCATAGCGAAGACTATTGGTTGACTAATAGAGCCAGGTGTGTATCTCCTTGGTTGAACAAAGACTTGCACCCACACTGACCCTTTCTGGATCATGTTGTGCACCCCTGATTTAAAAGGGAGGGTCTCCGCAAATCAATATGAAGTTATTCTGTGTGGTCACTTTTTATCCTTTGATGAAACATTTCATTGCTGATGGTAGTGGTCTCCCATCCTCAGGGCACGAGGAGTCACTGAATGGTTTGAGTATGGAAAAGATGTAAATGATATGCTATGGCCTTCATAGTCACCAGAGCTCAATTCAATTGAGCACTTATTGTGTCTTATTCTGTGTACACATCATCCATTGCACTGCTGCCCGTCTTGGGAGAGAGCCCCATCCTCTGTTGCTATCCCTGCGGTTTCTTCCTATTTTTCTCTCTGTTAAAGCGGTTTTTAAGGGAGTTGATCCTTACCTGATGTGAGGGTCTAATGACAGGATGTTGTTTAAATGTAAAGTCTACTGAGGCAAATTGTAAATTTGTGATAATGGGCTATACAAATAAAAATGACTTGACTTGACTATGGGAGATTTTGGACCATCGTGTTAGACACCACTCTCTACCACGATCATCAGAACAAATGAGGGAATTCCATCCCTCCAGTAGAGTTCAGAGACTTGTAGAATCTACGACGAGGAGGACTGAACCTGTTCTGAAGGCTCGTGATGACCAAAAACTTTTCAAGATATTTAATGTTGGTGTCTTCCTTTATTTTGTTACCCCCCTGTATCTAAATTCAGTGGGATTTGAATCCCAAGGCAACAGAGGTCAGAAGCATTCAGCTCAGCCTGCTGTGTAGCATTGTACAAAGTGTATTGAATACCCAAGTAAGAATGGAGAGACATAGCATGTCATCCTTGATGCTATTTGGTTTTACGTATGCAGTGATGATCTTTAGATACTAGGGCAAACTAATTTCCTTTTGTAGGCTCAGCTGTAAAAATCAACTCAAAGTCAGTCAATGAATGTTACAGAAAGTTCCTCTGTTAGGAATAGTAAAGTCTTCAAGCTCACTTCAAGAAGGTTATGTTAAAAAAAAGATTCTGTTATTGACTCATGAGGCTGAGTAATTTGTCACAAGTCCTACTCATGCTTTCCAAAATGTTTGCCATTCCATGGTTTGTTATGAGTTGACTACAAAATGATTGGCAAAGTACGGATTTGCAACCTTTCCTTTTTAAGATTGCATAGATTGATACTTTGAATTTTAGCAAGCTGTTTTCATTTCCCATGTACCTTCCCTATAATTCACGAAAACTCTTGAGCTGTTTTTCTATTAACCTCAAAGCAGGTTTGATGTGCTGTTTTTGTCTTTAAACCATTGTTGGCATCCCTCTTAAGTTTCAGTGATAAATGCTATCATTTATTATCCTTAAAAGATCTGTTTATTTGAACAAAGGGCCTTTGGATAAATGTTCTCTCCTCTCATCGATGGAGATGTCCTTGTAAGAAGATTATGCACAAATTCAAATATTGTTATTGACAGATAATAATGTCTGGTTCCAGAGTAGTCAGAGCCAGGTTTTGGTTGTAACTGTACCCTACGTTGCACCACAGTACATTCATGGCCTTAAGCACCAGAGAGCAAATTTGGCTTGGGTTTTCCTGTTCTTTTTTTTTTCTTTGTTTGTTCTTTATCTTTTCTTTTTCTTTTTTTTGAGAGGTAGGGGTAATGTTTTTACCCTGTTGTTGGCATCCATATCTCATGTTTGCATTTATTGTCATGGAAAACATAATGCTGTCCCTGGAGTGACTAGGTAAAAATCCTGTCTTGTTTTCCAAGTCAGCTGCAAGGAGTTCTTTATGCAGTGAGTGCTTGAACCTCCTTCATTTGAAACTTGCACAACCTGGCTCAAATATCCTCTTGTCCTAAGAGCTCTTAAAGTGTCAAATTCTCTTGACATGCATGCTATCAGAATATAAAAGGCTCCACCCACTGTCTTCCGGTTATATCAGAGGCTTAAATTTTTTCTACTTATTCCTGATACCAATATCCAAACCGGGGCTGGAGAGGCTGGAAACCTCTCCCGGCAGGCATTGGGTGGAAGGCATAGGAACACCCTGAACAGCCTGGCAGTCAATTGCAGGAATTGGATATAACCTCACTCACTCAGTTTTCAACCCAATGGGTATTTTCCAACCGATGTGTATGTCTCTAGACTGTGGAAATAAGTGAATGCAAGGGAGGACATGCAAAGACTACACAAAAGGGTTGAGTTCCAAGCCAAAAGTATCTGATATGAGGTATCGGCGCGAACTACTAAACCGCTACACCTGCTTTAAACTGATATTTTCTGACCTTAGGTAATGGAGTGGTGATCCATCTCCCTGGCTTGTTTGAAGAGGCGGCGAAGAATGAATGCAAAGGAATTGGTGGGTAACAAACATTTTTATCTCTGTGAATGTTTAAGGGACAGTAAGCTGTATTTTCATTCAGATTTGAATTTGAGTTTGTGTGTTTTACAGGTTTGAAGGACTGGGACAAAAGATTGATTATCTCAGACAGAGCACATATTGGTAAGTCCTGCTGAGAGACTTTTATATTATTTTGTGGTTCGTTTGGGAGGATGTATGTGTGTGTATGAGGATACACTTGCGTGCGTTTGTGAAGGTGCATGCTCCCCTGCTTCCTTCGAGGTGTGTGAGTGTGTGTCCCCTCTCTGCCTCCTCCACAGTGTTTGACTTCCACCAAGCGGTTGATGGCGTGCAGGAGCAGCAGAGACAGGAGCAAGCAGGCAAGAAGTAAGAATCCAGTCATTGCAAAATGGCTGCAACTAAGACACTCTGCTTGCAAAATGGGTTCCAGCCCCAACGTAGGTCTAAAACATCTTGTTGATGTGATTCTAAGTTGTTGTTTTTTTCCATGAAGCCAGGCTTAGCCATTGTCTTCAGTGCCAGCAGTGAGCTGTGACACTTATTAATAGAAAATACAGAGACTGAATTTCAAGACAATGGCAGAATTAACCCTTAGTAGTTGTCATAACTTCCTATTTGTCTGCCATGTCAGGAAGCAGTTGACTCATTTGCTATCAAAATCTCACAAGTCGTGACAGAGGGAAACGACATTCATTGCTTATTCATTTGGGTCTCTCCCTTCTGTTCACATGCAGAGTTGTCAGTGTGTGCATACATGCTCACACACACACACACACACACACATGCAATATCATAACTCTTAGAAGACTAGTTAAAGTGCAGGCAGAAATGTGGTGCAGCTGCCCTGGAGCAGATGAAGATCATCAGCATGGAGTGGGGTGGGTGTGGTGTTGGTTGTTATGCTTCGCTAGTGTGAGACCGGCCAAACCTGCAGAAGCCCATTCAAGCAGTTGGAAGTTGAATAACTTAAATGAATCTTTGGAACAAAATAATTGCCCATCATACAGTAAACCTGACTATCACTACTTGTGTCCTGGAGCTATAGCAACTTTTTTTTAACCAATATCTGTCAGCGTTGTGTTTTATTCCATTCCTGTTCCTTAGCCCAAACAATGAAGTTTACCCACGTATGTGAGGAATTTTAAGCCTAGCTTGCGCATAATAATCAGGGAGATAAACCAAGAAAGACCCACAGCATTCTTGTTCCTGGCTGGGTTATCTTTGCCAACTCAAAAGCCAAATCCCAAATTTCTAGCCAGCCACTTTGTGTGTGTGTGTGTGTGTGTGTGTGTGTGTGTGTGTGTGTGTGTGTGTGTGTGTGTGTGTGCGTGCGCGCGTGTGTACGTTTGGGAGAGTGGTGGGGGTACGTGCACAGATAGATTCATTTGCTTGAACCCTCTGTATCGC
>OMLC01101483.1:0-23937 GCA_900302585.1 Regalecus glesne | reverse complement strand
GTATAGATCAACGAGGGAACCAATGCCGGAGTCTCAACCGTTCCGCGTATTTTACCTGGAGGTATAACATGCCAGGTTCTAACTGCTTACATGTATTTTGTGTAGTTACAATAGAACATTTTAACAGCGTCATTGACTCTGTTACATCTGCTGAGACATATCCCTTTGTGACATCCTTTCGTATCGCAGGGTTTAAAACCAGCCCCGGCGATTATTACGGCACCTTAGTCTGATTGTATTCTCCAAACGAGGAGCCAAGAGAGTGATAATCCACTGCTGCCAGGTGGAGACAGGGGGCAATTCCTGAGCAGGATGAAATAACCAATGACAAAAATGGGCCGACATGACTGATTATGTGCTACCTGGGAGCTGTTAATATAATTCAACCCTTCCAGTCTTTATGGCGTGAAAGGAAAACACTCTGAGGCCCGTCTGGCTCAACTGCGTGTTACCTGTCAGCGGACGAACAGCCTCTTCCCCGTCTGCTGCATGTTTCCAAACAACTACTTGGTTCACATCCAGTGCACATAAATACACGTGCACATACACATGCGCAGCCATCCTTATCCGGACACATCATTGACCTCCATTCATTGATTCCATTCATTCATGTCCAAATCTAAACTAAACTCAATTCATACCTTACGTCAGAGCTCAGCCAGGACCTCAGAGATGATGATCTGCATCACCGGGGCTGAGGTCTGCATGGAGGACTACTGGTTAGTCTTTATACTGGGGAAAGAGTCTGATAGGTAGCAAACACACACACACACACACACACACACTCTCTCTCTCTCTCTCTCATACACACACAAACACACACACACACACATGCTCACGCAGTGTGAGTCGAGCTCATGAGAGAACAGCCTGCTTCTGATTTTGCAGACCAATCCCTGGTCGACCGCCTAACTGTGGCCTTTCACGGTGGCGTCTCCACATGGTTCCCATCCTTCCCTCCGTCCCATGACCTCGTCTCTCATCAGGAGTGGTGTATTTTTAACACTCGACTCTTCGACCAGGGTGGACGACGTCGGGGGCGCGCAATCACCGCGGCGCGCCCGTACAGCTGTCAGGACCAAGGACAGCCGCTCCACCCGGAGCGTCGCATCAGCGAAAAGCACTCGGCAGCGCAGCCTCGCTGGAGCAGCGGCGAGAGACGCGCATCTCCCAAGACGCCGCAATTGAAGCAACGCAGAAATGAGATGCTGACTCCTCTTCCCTGACTCCCATCACTCGGCCCGGAGCCGACGGCGGAGCAAGTCCAGGCTGCAAACGGGAGCGACTATGTTGCAGTAGGCAGAGCACACTGCAGCTTCGCCTCCGTCTCCATCCATACCGAACGTTGCGGCTCGTACACCCTAAGGGACATGCACGGTTTTTCACACTGCACTTAGATTCTGCAAGAGAACTCCCCCGCACCGAACGCCTTAAGCTGTGCGCCACCGGGGTGAGCCGCGCCGTGCGGGAGCTGGCCGAGCCGACCAGGGAAAGAGGTACCCGGACTGCACCGGGTTGTTTGGTGACTGACACGATGCGTCTGTTTCTACTGGCCGTGCTCCTCTGCTGCTCCTGTGCCCGGGCCGGCTGCGAGCCCAAGATTGTAAACATCGGGGCCGTCCTGAGCCAGAAGCGATACGAGCAGGTCTTCAAGGATGCCGTGACCCAAGCCAACCAGATCTACGGGAGGGACAAATTCAAGCTCACCGCCATCTCGGTCACGCACAAGCCCAACGCCATCCAGATGGCTTTGTCCGTCTGTGAGGACCTCATCTCCAGCCAGGTAGGTCGACCGTCACCGATCGGCAGGGAGGCACTCGTATCTGGGGCTCACCCGTGGCGTTGGTACCAGCCTGCATGCAAACTTCTGACCTGAGGACCACCGGTGGATGAATCATTGAAGTAACTGATTTGCTGGGGTGCTCCGTGGTAGCGCCAAAATAAAACCCGCTGAGACATCATTTTTACCCTCACCATCAAAAGTTAGGCGCAGCCTTTCCTCTGGTGCATCTGCCTCAGAGCACTACAGACAACGGGGCATTCTGGGTCGATATTGCATGCATCATTTGCTATGATCAGATCATCAATCCAAAACTCTGGATCCCTGTCTGACCTGTGCTGTTGGGCCAGGGTCTGGTCTGCCCAACGTATTGGTTTTAACGGGCTGCATTTTGAACTTGCTGATGAGAATTTTATGGAACAACTCGGCAGCTGCACTTTGGTAAATCAGTGCTTTATTATAAGGCGTGCCGTCAGTGCAGGTCTTCCACTTGGGTTTCATGTAAACGTGTACGTCTCTCTAGAGTTTTGTTCATCACTGAAGGTCTGGATGAGTTCTTGTAGAACTGCAGTTAAGAAAACAAGGCTGCAAACCAGTCAGTCAGTATCTATGTCCAAGAATAGTTGGGGGGCATGTCTCGGATGAGAGGGCAACTGCACAGGATGCACAGCTGCAGCTCTACTGAACTGTGAAGGATCAGGGGGATGAAATTAAATGAGCTGAGCATCATTCACAATTAACAACTGGGGTGTAGTAATATTTTCGTTGCGTGTGCCGCATGATGAAATTTTGTTAAAATGAGGCCAACAGAGCTGTGTGTGCAACCAGACCGTACCCATGCGTCTAAGGGTGGATCTCACACTCGGCTGCATCAGTGGCTGTATGATGCAATAACAGGGATAATGATAATAATAATAATAATAATAATAATAATGATAATAATGATGATGATGATGATGATAACAATAATTGGTCCCTACCTTTTGACCATTTTGAGGAGTGGCCTAGTTCAGGTTGTAGGATGGTCATCTAGTAATCGTAATATTGGTGGTTTGATTCCCAGCCCCGACAGAGAGCATGTTGAAGTGTCCTTGAGCAAGACACTGAACCCCAAATTATTCAGGCCCTCAAATGGAATTGCAACTTCGCTCCAGCATGACTATGTGACGGGACGGATGGATGGATGGAGCGATAATAATGACAATAATAATATTAATAACAATAATCTCCTTTGTAAGGACAATGCATATTAATGAACATTTAGAATGTCAATATGTGAGATGTAGCCATGCGACTAATTTAGGAGTTCAGCGTGTTAACCGAGGACATCGTGACATGCTTTTTGTAAGCTCCAGGAATTGTTTCAAATACCAGATGACCCACCCCACAGCTCCTGACCTATATCACCCCTATACAGTAGATACGCAGATGCATGCAGCAGATGCCTGAAATATACTGAAATCAAAGCTGTTGACAGAGTTGGCAACCTAGCTGACTTCTATCCAAAACATGCGCACTCAGATACTCACAGTCCACAAGGTAATTGTGGTTCCAGCAATACAAAAGCCCCGCAGATTCACACCATATGTGCTGCAAACCTAAGAAGGAAAACCCGTTTCATAAGTTATGTATCATGCCAACGTGTATGGTCCTTGAAGAGTTGTTAAAACACTGGTGCATGCTGAAGTGCCTCCGACATCCTCTCATGTGACGCCCAGCACAGCTTTTAAAAAGCACCGACGTCGTGTTACAGAGTGCTGAGGCGTGAAGTCCTCCCTCCCACATGCTCTATTCTCTCTCCCACACGTACGCACAATTGCAAACCCACATTGACGTACACGCAGGCCTCTTTCGGGCATCTCCGCTTACTGTAATGGTTGTAATTGATAGAGGCTTGTAGGGTAATACTGTAACATGCTGCATCTTGTCATATGCCGGTCCAATACATTTGTACGTAATCCGACCAATAGACTCCAGAGATCACAACCACAATCGCCGAGCACTTCACATGTAGATTAGTGTGGAAGGGACCACACATGCTAGATTAAATCATTCTGGGTCTGTCTAGCTATGAGAAGTTTGACTAGAAGAGACTGGCTCTTCACTGTGGAGAGTCAACCAGAAGAGGAGCTCGTAGCAGATGGATGCGTAGATGCCCGGCAGCAATCCTTGGATGAGAGACCTCATTTGAGGCCCGACCATACGGGCCGCTCATATCAAGTAATCCATATCTGCGTAGCTGTGCCAGCTCTCCTCTCTAGCTCTGACCTTAGAGGCATTTCTTGAAGCCAGGCTCTGAGAAGGAACCATGTGCCATCTTGTCACGTTTCATTTCTACAGTCCCTAGCAAGCGCTTGTCTTATGCACGAGAAAATACAAAAATAGGTAGTCAGGAAACCGTAGAAAATAGATTCCCTTCCCATGCAAGACGCTGCCCGACATCTCTGAGGAGAAGATGCTTCATTCATTTGTCATTTATATACATGCAACGAACGTTGTTCTCTGCATTCAACCCATCCTGTGGTACCGGAGCCGTGAGGGCAGTGGTAGCTCAGTGGGAGAGGACACACTATAGGAACAGACAAGCCAGATGTTGTGGGCTCCAGCCCCCTGCGGGGCATCAGGAAGGGCATCGAGCCTTAATCCCCCAAGTTCCATCTTAAATCTGTCCCCACCCCTACAACACGAGGAGGACTAATCGTGGCACGTTAAACAGAGCTCTCGTTCTATAGGAGCAGTGAGCATCTGCAGTGCCCAGGGAGCAGTTATGGCTTAAGAGTCTCAGTCAAGGACACTTTGACAGGCCTCTTATAGACGACCGGCCTACCTTCTGAGTCGTGCCACCCTACGGACCCAGCTTGGGGGATTAAGGCCAGCTGCCTTTCCTGACAGCCCACAGAGGGATCAAACCCACAGTGCCTGACTTGGAGGTGCACATTCTACTGCTGAGCTGCCATGCTTCACCTTCCCATCCATAAGAATCAAACGTATAAGTTTGGGATTCTCCGTGTTTGAAATATTGATATTACACATGTGGTTATTTTATATACGAAGCTTATGCAAATATTGAAAATGTCAGAAAAGTCTACAAAGAAAACAGAGACTGAGACAAGTTTGGAAGTATTTTCACTCCACACTGGGAATGCTGTGCATACCTTGAATTTAAAGTATATTCTTAAAGCTGGGGTGGAAAAGCTCAGGAGATTGTAAAGTCTATTAACCACTAGATTGGTGATTTGATCCCCGGTTCCCCCGGAAAGCATGTTGAAGTGTCCATGAGCAAGAAACCAAACTCCTAACCGCTCAAGCCCGGAGATGGAACGGTGACTTGTCTATGTCGTTTCCCCGCCTTTTCCCCACTGATCATAGGTATGGGCTCCAGCATGACCCAATTACCTGGCTTCAGACAAGCACTTGACGATGGACGGTTGGATGTCGAAAGCTAAGACAGATGAGTTCACTGTATAAGAGGTCATGCAGGGTTTGGCTGACCAGCTTTAATGAGAGTGCTCTCATATCATGCCTGGAGCAACCCAAGAGTCACTGCTCTATTACGCATATTTCCTATTATAACGTTTTGTTTTGCAGAGTATACAAAGACAATTATCACACTAATCTCTTCGTACCAATGCCCCTGTGATATCATTATATCTGGATACTTATATTTGATTATTCCTCACGTAGTGGGGGTGGGCACAGACTTAGATGGAGCTTTGGGGATCGAGGCCAGATGCCCTTCCTGAAGCCACAAAAGGGGAGCTAACCCGCAGCCCTGGCTGGTCAGCTGCAGAAAATCGCGCCCTACCGATGAACTACATCGGCCCCCGGTATTACTAATTTTAGTCAATATTATCAATTAATAATTGAATTGAAACCAATCCATTGCAGAGCCCTGGGGGTATCTGTCACTACAAATTAGATTTGATTGGCTGATGATACGGTCATTCAACGGTGTAATCCGTTTGCATCTTTGGGTTTTAAGAATAGGCCAACAACACCAAATGGTGCCGGTCCTAGGAGCTATGACGGATTTAGATGACGTAGGAAATCCCTGCTCAACCCCACGAGGGACAAGCACTTCAATTCAGACCCATTTCAGCTACATTTCAATCTAACTATGAAAAACAAGCTATGATTCTGATGCTGACGGAGCAATCAGAGAAGACCCTGATGGCCCTGGCCGCCCACCGCTGGGTTTAACAGCAACTTCCACAACCTAGCTTCTTGCCTGATATTTTATTCAAGACTGACCTTTAGGTTGGCTTCCACCACCAGTGGCTGATTGTTCATGAGGGTCCCAGGCAGATATGTTCAGAGTGAAGACGTCGTCACATCTTACGGAGGAGGACCATGAGGGAGAGGCACCTGTGCATTATGAAATGTGAACTAATTACAAACAATATGTCACATAGATCTGTAATCTTTATGAGAATTCCAAACAGAACAAGAACAAAAACCACATGTTCAATCCATGTGCATCAAAGCTTTGGTATTTTAAGTAGTCACACAGCAACCCACCCGTCCATCCATCATGGTGCACTATGTCTCATGCATGCTTTTCAATGAGCATTTCTCCAAGACAATTTCCTCACACGTCTAAACTTATTTCATGATAAAAGGCAAAAAAAAACTTTATTTGACTTGAGCATTGACATAAAGATTAAGGTCAAATCTTTTATTTTACGGCTTTTCAGCGATGGAGATGAAAACTAAGGAAACTTTGAAGGAGCTTCATGATAAGAAAATAAAAACCAAAGAGATATGACATCTAAAACATCATGGTTTAGATTTGAGAGCCCCAACTTGAGAGACGATGTCCATTTAGGATTTTCTCTTACCTCCTCCTTTTCTCTGCAGGTGTATGCTATCCTGGTGAGTCATCCTCCTCAATCCAACGACCACCTCACCCCGACACCCGTGTCCTACACCGCAGGATTCTACCGCATCCCTGTGGTGGGTCTCACCACCCGCATGTCCATCTATTCAGACAAGGTGAGTGATGATGGATCGGAGAGGAGGAAGGTCTGTTCTTCAGGAATTAACAAGACGGAGGCTCCGTGTCAGAACCAACCGCAGGGCGTTGGAATCCAGTCTTGAAACCTCACGTCGGCCCGGGGATGGACTGGCGACCTGTCCAGGGTGGTTTTCCACCTTCGCCCAATGAGTACTGGGATGGGCTCCAGCAGAACCGTGACCCGAATTCGGCTAAGAGGTTGACAATGACATGACATGAAATGACATGATGTGCTTTGGCACACATAATAAAAATGTACCCTTCAAACTGAACTGAATCCAACTGAATTAAACAGTGAAAGACAAAGAGAGACAGAAAGAGAAAAAAAGGAGAGATAGAAAGAGAAACAAGGGAAGAGGAAGAGGAAGGAGAAGGACTTCCCAAGGGACAGTTTGAAAAGCATCTAAGATTAAACATCCCATCACCATCCATTAAGATAGCTGTGATTAAATGGCCCTCCAACGGAAAGCTGAAGGAACATCATTAATAATGACTGTGACCTGAGTAATGCCTTTATTGCAAAGGGTCTCACAAGACATTAAAATTTAATCTCAGCAGCAACCGGCAACATGAAATGGCAATCATTAAAACATATTTACCTGATCCTCTTCTCCTGCCATGCGCTTTATTTCTCTCCAGAGCATCCACCTGTCCTTCCTGAGGACAGTGCCCCCATACTCCCACCAGGCTCACGTCTGGTTCGACATGATGCGCGAGTTTCGCTGGAACCACATCATCCTGATTGTGAGCGATGACCACGAGGGGCGCGCTGCTCAAAAGAGGCTGGAGACCCTCCTGGAGGAGAGGGAGACAAAGGTGAGACACTCCAGTTTCCAGGGATCCCCCACAGGGAGTTGGGCGTGCGTGTGTGTCTGTGTGTGTGTGTACGCTTGTGCGTAGCCTGTGTTTTTTAACCTCAAAAGGTCTTGTACGTACGTAACTGACTTCCTCTCTGTTGTGTGGCCACATCTCTTTCTCACCATTGTGTGAACATTGGCTAACATTCCTAGACATCAACAGTGTGTAATGTGGTCTAATCTGACTAAAGTTTGTATGTTTATTTGCTCATCTTCACGTTGCTTTTTGCCATAGTCCAAATTGTCCTGTGTCTATCCACAATGGGACCCAAATAGAGGACTTTAACCTGGGGCTTTGCAAAACATCACAGACTACTTACAGAGGGATGTGTCCGTGGCGTTCACGCCAGTGGTCAGGTTATCTTCTCTCCTCTTGGAGGCCCAATAGGCAAGGACTGGGCGACCCTATTGCCGTGCACAGCGGCCCTGTGGAGTCTGTACCCTCGCAGGGCATGTTGTCAAGATACGGGGAGGAGGCCGAGGCAGAGGCAGGGGTGGTTTCAGCCATTTTGGGTTGAGCTGATGACACGTGCATTTCAGGTTTAGTTCCGAGCCGTGTATCCGGGTGAGGGAAACAAATGCCTGCCTTGGTGTGAAACAGACCTGATACTTGACGATGGGCGTCCCTCGCTGAAAGAGAATGAAAGACAGAGAGGAGCAAAAACCAATTAATGGCCTGTTAATTAGATGAGAATACCCTGGGATGTGAGGCTGTGGGCGAGGTGATGGCTTTGCCCCCTTGGGTCTTTTTGCTTTAATTGTGTGACAAAGCAAAATGAGTCCTGATTCAGAGTTGCAATTAAATCTGAAGTCTGGCGACAAAACATCACACGTATTCAAATTCAAAGGACATTTCTTTGCATCTCGATTTAAATTTGGCATTTACTTTTGTAGAAGGGGGAACTTCTGAATAGAAACCGCTGACTTGCATAACATTACTGGTTCAGTTTAGGTGAGTATTGAGGATCACTATAGAGCTTGATGTCCTGCAGAGGTAAAAAGACACGTGGAGAAATCCAGGATGGCCTTCACGTGTCTGCATGATCGGAGCTCATCATGGAAAATAAGCATAATATCGTCTATAGTAATGTATGAGATGCTATACTGATTGCCTGTTCTCATATCTGCTCACTCAATGGATTTTGATATCGATGGTGACACAAGAAATACATGAAATGTAAATGCTGTTAAAGGCGTCACTGTTGGGATTGATCTGAGAATCCGCCACCATTTGAGCCTGGAGCTTTGCCACGTTAGGTTCTGCTAGGGAGCGATTCTGAGAAGCTTTTCCACTAATAGCCAAGTCTAGTTGCATGATCAGGCTTTATTTATACTTGAGGTTTTTATCTTCTTATCTAGTGCTCTGTGAGGTTAATTGCAAGATAAAGTTAGACACTCTGAGTCGTCGGGAGACTAGAAAAGCGCGATATATGGACGAGTCCATTTACCCTTTTACCATTTAGATGTCACAGATACAACGGGCTGTCGTTCCAGCTCGATACCCCACCACAATAGGCCGGGTTCACGTGAGAGCTGGGTGATTGACAGCACATTCAGTGGGACGGAGGACCATCCTAAAAAGGGTCGGGGGATATGCCTAATCACGGCATTGTAAGAAGAGCACAGAGGCACTCTTATGCATTCCCTCTTGTGTTAAGAGGGAACGCTGAACAGGGCTGAGAGTACATCTGTCGTCTTCTTACAATGCTGTGATTACAAATATTCCACAGCCCTTTGTGGATGGTGCTCAGTGCCACGGAATGTGCAATCCATCTTTTTCGTGGAAAACAGGGTTCTTCATTAGAGTTTGTGTCACTGTTCTCAATTTACCTGTGCTGGAAGTTTCTATATTACATTTTATGATGACCTGATTTGCATTCTTTCTGCATGATAGCTTCATTCACGTCTCATGGCTCTTTCATATTCCTGTTAGGAAAAGGACACGATTTAACATCCATGACTCTTCGTTTGATACATCTTCAACTGTCAGGCCAGATATTTTGATTATCTGCTGCGATGATTTCAGTCCATCTGAACCCCTCATTCCAGTTGTGTTTGCTCTTCTTCACACCCAGTCCACGTCAAACAAATATTACATTCTTAAGGAGTTAATGACCTCGTTAAACCTGGGCTATCTCTTAATTACTGAGAGCTGGTATAAACCTAGCGAGTGCTTTCCTCTAGTGGAGCTCTGCCCACCCAACCATAACCCCCTGAAAGGACCAAGGTTAACAGGTCATGTCGGAGACATAGTGGCTGCCTTTAACTACCATTACACTTGTATTCATGCAACAGTTTTGAAACTTTAGCTTTAAAAATTGTGTGATAACCCAGTTTGCCGTGTAGTCATTCATCGACCCCCGGATTCATCCGCTGGTTTTCCCACCAAACTCTCTGAACTGCTGTCCTCTCTTGTTCTCAAGGGTGATGGGGTCATTATTGTTGGTGATTTTAACATTCATAATTCTTCTAGCTTGTTCAGCACAGTTTTTAAAAAAACATTTTGTACATTTTAACTTTATGCAGCATGTTACTGGACACACGTATAACCGTGGACACACCCTTGATTTAGTTTTCATCCTTAATAGGTCTCTTAATTTCCTAAATGAGATTGAGTTCGTCTCTAACCATAAATAACTTTCCTTTGATACTTCTTCTCCACCAACTACGATTCCTCAAAAATGTATAATTCACTCTTGCATCTTTAATAAGTAGCCAGCAGTGATTATTTCCAGATACTTTTCCAGTCTGCCTGGCACCCTTCCCTCCTCCTTACTTCATCAATATTGATGACCAAGTTAGCTGGTTTAATGATCTGTGCACATCTGCCCTTGATATTTCAGCTCCATATACTTTTAGGGCTATCCCAGTCATTAACACAACTCATTGAATCAATGAACACATCCGTCATCAAGAAGGGAACATAAGGGACCCGAATGAAAATGAAAAAAGAAAGTCTTCTTTCAAAGTTCACCCAAAGCAAGTTATTTCTTAATTTGAATATAGTTCTGACATTCTCTCTGGCTTAGGTTCCAGATTGCTCTCTATCATCGACTGCTCTCTTAAATTCAGGTCTATATACCTGGCTATTTTAAATTTGCCAGTGCACAGCCTCTCACCAAAACCCTCTCTCGATCTGGCAAGGTTAGAGAATTACAGATCAATTTCCAAACTTTCTTTATAATCCAAAATCCTGAAAAAAATGCCCCGGACCAAATTCTGGAGCTAAATGAGGGTCCTAGCTATTTCAATAGACTTAGATCTGGCTGTTGCCCAAAGTCCAGTAAATTGTAGAATAACATACAAGATCCTCTTCATCACATCTAAAGTCCTACATAATCTCGCCCAAGTTATATTTGTGATCTTCTCACTCCTCGATCAACTCCCTGACCGTCGTGATTCTCAAACCTTGGTATTTTATCCAAACCCACCCCAAAACAAAGGGTGACCGAAATATTACAATTTCAGGCCCAAATCTAAAAACTCAATTGTTAGGCAGGCCTTTTAATAGACTTGTGGCTGGGTTTATTTTATTTCCATTATTTATTTCATCTTATTTTGCATGGGTAGTATGTAAAGCCCTTTCTAACAACGGGTTTTCAAAGTGCTACATAATTAAACTCTTACTAAGTTACTTACTTATGCCAGGTGAGTTATGCTGACTAATGCAGTTTCCTTCACAATTACAGTTTTAAAGATTTATTTTCTTGAAGTCGATTATTATTTCAAACCCCTTTCAAATGAATATCTATACAAAAACCTATCAACACGTTCTAACGGATTCCAACCACTTGGTATAAAAAATACATGTTTAAAAAAAGTCAAAATGATATGAAATGTTTCCATTTAAGGGTGAGCATTTTATAGACGTGTGTACTCTCCAGAATCTTCATCAATGCCGATCTGCTGAGTGTTTTCTGTGCCGTTACGTATTTCTAATCACAGACTATGCAGCAACCTCCACATGCATGGACATATAGTTGGACTTTAATGCATGATGCATGATGAAAAAAAGAATGTGATGGCGTCGGCTGAGATCTGGGCGTCTGTCATCCTTTCAACAGAGATTCAAAGCAAAGCTCAAGAATGGAACTTGTTTTGAATTTTTTCAGCCATTATCGTGAACTAATAAAAAAATCAGCGCTGATTGAATGAAGGGAAGAAAATAGGCCCTTGAGTGCTTTGAAGTGTGAACTGTGGAGCCAGGCAGCTGTGTAAAAGGGGCTTGTGAAGCAGAAAGATGCCGTGGTTCACTGCAAAATGGCTTCCGATTTTAGGCAGGACTCCCTTGTGCCTTCCATCACAAAAGAAAGGATCTGACTTGAATACAAAATGGTCATGCCTGAGGGATGTGTGAGGTGTCTGAATGAAGTCTAAAGCACCCAGCGGTTACAATTTGTTGCTTGGACTAATTTCTAGTGTTGAGTATAATGATTGAATCGAGTACATATCCACCCCCACAGCAGGGGGACTAATCGTGACACGTCAAAAGACTTCTCTCATCCTTTATTCATCATCCAGCTCTGCTTGATTTGTTCTGGAACTGGATTGGAGTGTAGCATATGCTGTGAAAATAGAGTCTAACAGGATGATTTCTTTTCAGTTTGATTTGGTAGTGAGTTGCTATCTTTGATGTTTTTTGCAAGCCCCACTGTTAAAGATCCCAATTTGAAGCAGAAAAGTGGAGATTTGTTGGAATGCTTTACTGCCCTCCATTTTCAACTGTTTATAATATTTTTCTGTGTCTGCATATTTTCTCTGTGCACATTACTCATCAGAATAAAAAAAGGAACTATGAAAACCTCGACCAACTGTCCTATGACAACAAGCGAGGACCTAAGGTATATTTGCATGGTCAATGCACGCCGCCCACCAACTTTCCAAACGTAGCAACTAGATACCAGCCCAATCAGTCACCAGTCGATCCCAGAAATGCCCCTCTCTTGGTAGCACGTTTTTT
The DNA here is from genome assembly GCA_900302585.1 of Regalecus glesne. Classification (NCBI taxonomy): domain Eukaryota; kingdom Metazoa; phylum Chordata; class Actinopteri; order Lampriformes; family Regalecidae; genus Regalecus; species Regalecus glesne. The sequence continues at coordinate 11,326 of OMLC01101483.1, read as the reverse complement.
CTTTGACTTTTACACTGAGACATTTCTCCATGATTTCAATGAAGAGTTATCTCATGAAAACTACAATATTTTTGGTAATTTTGATTTAAAAAATGAATTTAAAAAAAAAGTGAATAGCGCCACGCTTTTATCATGTTAATTTTCTCCTTCAATAAAGGAATGCATGTACTCAGAACACACACCAAAGAAAAAAAAGTTTGCAAGTCCATTCCTTTTTGGAGAACCGGTAGTGTGGGACGCAACCATTTCCCAGATGCTACTTCCTCCTCTTCTGTAGCACTTTCCTAGTTTTCAGCAGATTTTTGTTGGGGGAAAAGTCCTCCTCACTCCTCTTCACCTATTTTTAGTTACTGGTTGCATTGACCTTCTTCTTCCCCCTACCTAACATGCACGTCCTTCTTTGGAGCCTTGATAACCCTCAGTTTGCATGCAAAAAAATGCAAAAGTTTTTTTCCCTCCAAGCTTTTTTTCTTTTTTTTTTTTAGTTCAGCCAACTTCCCTGGATCGCCTTCCCTTTTTTCTGTCTCCCGTTTTCAAACAAAATCAACCAAATCCGAACAAAGCAGGTAAAGAGGCAGCATGGTTTCTGAGTCAGGCGTGAGTAGCTGGCTTGACCTTTCTTGTGCCCTGATCACAGGCAGAGAAAGTCCTCCAGTTCAGCCAAGAGACAAACTTAACTGCCCTGCTCCTGGAGGCCAAAGAGCTGGAGGCCCGAGTCCTCATTCTCTCAGCAAGGTGAGACCCTCCTCGTCTTGAACTAACAGTTTAAACACACCCATCAAATGAAGAGTCAAGTCAACTTTTTTTTATAGCCCACTATCACTCTATATATGTATGTATATATATATATAAGCATTATCCATGTAAACATATGGGTCACCTTATGAAGTGCTTCTTCGCATGTTAAATCATGATAACATATTTTATCTCCATGGCGAATTTCAGTGAAGAGGATGCTGCTGCAGTGTACAAGGCTGCCCGCTTCCTCAACATGACAGGATCTGGCTACGTGTGGCTGGTGGGCGAGCGGGAGATGTCGGGTAAAGCCCTGAGTGAGGCACCAGACGGTATGTTTATCCACTAAGGATAAAAAGACATAAATCAGTTAACCCTGGCTTCACTCACAGGCCAATCATGAAGCACAGGCGATCAGGGAGATTATCCCACTGGGTGGCTGTGTTACATTAATTGTATAATTGCCTGTTGAATGTTAAGCATTTAAACGTTTAAGAATCCCACGTTTAAAGGTTTAAATGAGTTGTGTAACTACACCCAGCTCTCAGCTCAGATGTTTATCCATGTATGCCAGATCAGGGTCTCTACGACCTGACCTACCGCACACGTTTTTGACATCAAGACACGGCACTTGGTCGTCCAAGGCGGAATTCTTTCTGCTGTTCTGCCATATCAATATCTTGCTACTCATGAATTGTAAAGAGAGTTTTGCAACTCCAGCCCCCGCCCTGAAATGTAACTAGAACGGTAAGCTGCAGAGGTCCTTTCTTTCCCCTGTCTCTGGACTCTGCAGACTTCACGTGAATATGTCGCTTTGTGGTCACAAAAGTCCCCTGAGGCACTCATGGGCAAACAAACCCCTGATGAGGTTTTCTTTGTCCTGTCTGTGTTCACGCATCTCTTCCAGTCCCTCACCACACCGGCTCCTGTCACCAGTCTGCAGAAGTGAAGGGACCTGGTTGCAATTAGAAAACTTAGCTGAAGTGGGATTATTGATGTGGCCTGTGGTCTATCGGTTATGCTGGGGCCTAACGGTGTTTGTTTGGTTCCACACACAAGTGGTTCTTTGCTCGTGTTGATTTCCCAACCCAGAAAGTGTGTGTGTGTGTCTGGGGGATGGATGGGGGTAGGGTTTATTGAATCCAACTTCAAGGGACTCTCTGCTCATTCTGGGAAAGGTCAATGATAGCGGCATCAGAAAAAATGATCCATTTGTTCTGCTGATGGTGCTTCTTCCTTTAACCATCTGGATGCCATTACAGAGGGGTGCCGTCGCTCAGAGGGCAGGTGGTTGTCTAGCAATCAGAAGATTGGTGATTCAATCCCTGGTCCTCATAAAAAGCTTGTTGAAGTGTCTTCGAGTAAGTCGCTGAGCCCCCAAGTGCTCCAGCACTGGGATGGAATGGTGACCTGTCCAGGGTGTTTCCCTGCTTTTTACACAATGGGGGCTGGGATAAGCTTCAGCATGACTCCGCAACCTGTCTTCAGATAAGAGGTCGACAATGGATGGATGGATGGATGGATGGATGGATGGATGGATGCTATTGCAGTATATTCAAGTTATGTTTGTAGAGATGAGCTTCATCTGATGATGGCAACAGTGGACAAAAGATGGATCACGGCACTGATGTTCGACCTCTGCTCAGGATGTCTAAACCGGAGGCCTTATAAGTTTTTACTTTCTGAATTGCAAAAGGATGCTGAGAGGCTTATCCAACCATGGGTCAGGGATTTCTCTTTTTGTTATTGTCGGCCCGGTCCCAGGTCTGATTGGCCTCCAGCTCATCAACGGGAAAAATGAATCGGCCCATATCAATGATGCTGTGGCTGTGGTGGCCCAGTCGATCCAGGAACTCTTTGAGAAGGAAAACATCACAGAGCCCCCAAGAGGCTGTGTGGGAAACACGAACATCTGGAAGACAGGGCCCCTCTTTAAACGGTAGGTGTGTCGATGGAGACACTCTCCCACACAGGTATTAGCATACCGTGTCTTTTGACAGATGCCTGCTATCGTTCATTAAATGCACCCATACACATCCCCAGTTGCACATCCAGTACAAACTAGGTTACACTGCCGAAATAAAAAATCCACATCAGCAAATCATTTAGTCTGTGAGGTCCATTCTGATGTGTCATGATTAGTCTTCCCCTTGTGGGGGTGGACACAGATTTAGATGGAGTGTGGGGGATTAAAGCTGATGCTCTTCCTGACGCCCCGCGGTCAGTTCTACCACTGAGCTACAGCGGCCCTTCAAGTCATGCAGTCCGTATTTGACTTAAAATAAAAAAATCCTTTTCACAAGACCGCCGATAGTTTTGGATTAGCTCACATTCACCTCTGAGGTTAACAGCATGACAGCGTGAATATCTCCAAATAAACCAGAACAAGACTCAGCGGGGGAACACAGGCTTTGGAAACTGATGACCCTGACACAGCGGGTCCGAACCCACCGCGGGACGTCAGGAAGGGAATCTGGCCTTAATCCCCTAAACTCCACCTAAGTCTGTGTCCATCCCCAGGCTGTGGGGACTAATGGCAACACGTAGGACAGACCCCTGTCAAAGTAGAACCAAGCAGATGACCCCGCCTCTACACAGAACATGTTTTGGTCCATTTACAACAACACACTTTCACTTGTTTCAGATTTTAGAATTCAAAACCTACACAGGATGACTTCTAAGATTTTTTTCATTTCCATTTTCATCTGCTTGTTTCTTCTTCGTTTGTTTTTATGTGACCATATCTTGGCCTGTAGACTCACGTCTTGCCTCTGCTTGCTGCAGGGTGCTGATGTCGTCCAAGTATCCAGAGGGCCTCACGGGACGCGTAGAGTTCAACGATGACGGAGACCGGAAGTACGCCCACTACAGTATCCTCAACTACCAGAAGAGCCGACTCGTCCAAGTCGGCATTTACAACGGGACACAGGTCATCCCACGGATTTGAACATCTCCATGCTAAAAACAGTGATAGCACACAGAGAGGTTTATAAAAACAGGTCCCTGAAGTACTGAGGCGGTTGTATTTTCTAGCGATGTGGAAAAGTTAGCTTGCTTTAAGCCCGGATTGAGATACACGACGGGTCATAATTGATATGGATCTTTCCACTCCGTGAGGTACGGAGACTTATTTCCATATCATTCTTCTCTAGTCTAGTGACCACTCAAAGCTCTTTAAAATGCACATCTCACATTTACCGAGCATGGGGGATCAAGGCAGGAGGCCATTCTCCTAATGCCCCCACGGTGGGATCAAGCCAAAGACGCCGGACTGCGTTGGCACCATGATTAATAGCATCGAGCTACACACCAGATTTAATGGGATAAGCTATGTGGAAGGCTACCTGACACATTTATGAATCAGATTCAAGGGAAGCTATGTTGGGAGCTGTGGTCCCTCCGTGACAGAGCGCGCTTTGGGAAAGTGAGTCTGACCCCACGGCGGGGCATCAGGAAGTAATCCAGTCTTAATCTCTCAAACTCCACCCATGCCTATGACCACCACCACAACATGTGGACTAATCCTGACACGTCAAGAGGGCCTCTCTTTGCAGGGTTGATATTTGAACAGTGGGGCTGTGGTAGAGCGTGTGCTCTGGGAATTGACAAGCCAGAGGCTGCAGGTTCGAACCCATCACAGGGCATCAGGAGGGGCATCCAGCCTTAATCCCCCACGCCTACCCTGGGATGGAATGGCACTCTGTCCAGGGTGTTTTACCACCTTCCACCCAAATGAACACTGGGAAAGGCTCCAAGACATCTGCGACCCGACTCGGATAAGCAGTTGGTGATGACATGACTTGCCGAGAGACAGACAGACAGACAGACAGACAGACAGACAGACAGATAGACAGACAGATGGCTGGATAACAAAGTCACTGAGCTGTTGTTATATAAACCAGTTGATGTACCAGTGTTGTTCAACACTGGTGTTATCTCTTCGTAAGCCGCTCACACACTGTCAGCACTAATAACATCTGATGTGTTTATTCCATCCCGGCAGGTGGTAATGAACAATCAGAGGAAGATCATCTGGCCCGGAGGAGAGACGGAGAAACCACGGGGCTTCCAGATGTCCACTCGATTAAAGGTAAAGAGCTTCACCTCCGTGGCCAAATGAAGCTTACTAAGCTTGCACAAATCCGGACCCACCCGGACAGACGACATTCATATCATAGACTAACAACGTGTTCCCACAGAGGTTTACAAGGCCAAAACTTACCGTACGAGGAGCCAACATCATTTTCAGGTGGTTTATTTATGTGGATTATTAACACTGCACCGCATCTTTCAGATTTATGCAGAGGTCTGCAGGAGCAAATCTCTTGTTTTATTTCCCCGTGTGACCGATTTAACACTCTGCTATCATCTCTCTCTCTCTCCGTGTGTGTGTGTGTCCGGGTGTGTGTTTGAGTGAACATGTGTTTGTTTGAACCTGTGTTCTGTTTGCTGGGCTCCTCCCAGGACTCTGCATGGCAGGTGGCCGCCCATCCCGATGATCCATGGGGTCAGAACGAGTTGAGTTCCCACCACGCGATAAACAGCTTTCTCTCCCATCTGTTATAGATAGTGACCATACATCAGGAGCCATTTGTGTATGTGAAACCCACAATGCAGGATGGAACCTGCAAGGAGGAAATGACATTAAATGGAGTCTTAATTAAAAAGGTTATCTGCACTGGGCCCAATGAGACCATCCCAGGTAACACAACAGGGACGTTTATGATATCACTGTGCTTTAACTGCACCCCGCCAACCACCCACTGGAGATGCATACATATATATGCAGTAGGTATCTATATATGTATGCATGTAGCTGATTGTGCCATCGTGTATGTGCGATTGTACGTGTCCTTTTTTTGATTTGCCTTTTATGTGACCGCTTCCGTGGAAGTGTTTGTGCGTGTGTGTGCATGTGCGCGTGGGTGTGTGTGTGTGTGTGTGTTATGGGAACTTATGTTGAGGATTAGTCGGGTCGGGTGGAATGTGGACTTCAGGAACTAACAAGCCAGAGGCCGCAGGTTCAAACCCACCACGTGGTGTCAGGAAGGGCATACGGCTTCAATCCCCCCTACCTGTCTGAAGTTGGAATGGCAGCCCGTCCAGGGTGTTTCTCAGCCTTTCGCTCAATGTGCGCTGGAATAGGCTCTAGCTTGGCCCCATGACTTGACTTTGGAAAGTGGTTGACAATGGATGGCTGTATGGCTGGACTAGTCGAGGGTTTGTATGGGTCTGAGGCATCTAATGCTAGTCCTGACCTGGAGTGCACAGAAGAGAGGAAAAGTGAGGGAAGAAACAGAAAGAAGGACGGATTCCCTAGACTAGAGAAATAGCCAGGAGATGGGCTAACTTATCAAGGTAGCTGGTCCCTCTGACAAGGCCGAGGCCATGTGGGTCTCAACTCCTGTGAGTGCTGACTTCTTTTTGGCATTTCAATTCAGTTTAAGTTAATGGTGGATGGATCCTCAGAAAGTGCACGAAAGGTGGCTTTCCCCTAAGTCCTTGAGCTGGAAAGGTGTGAACCTGCAGTGTCCTGAAGAGCGTTTTCCCATAGTGGCCTATCCTGAGGCGTAGTATGCCAGCTGCCCCATTAAACTAACTCCAGGGGATGTGCAGGCACCTCACAATGATGTCCTTTTGTACAACATCAACTCATTATTTCCTAATACAAACTAATCCAAGCATGTTGGAAAAGGAAGAAGGGAAAAAGGCATCAACCCAGATATCACTTCTAGCAGTGTGTGTGTGTGTGTGTGTGTGTGTGGATCCTTTACTTGATGCAAGGTGAACTAGCTTGAATGTAAGCTTCTGTGTTTGCAAGCCGTGTGAGCATTCGCTTGTGTGTTTCTCACCGCTCAAGAGTGTGACTGTGTCGAGTCCGCAGAGCCGCCGTGTGTAGCATTTTGTTTTATTTTCCGGCCAGTGTACATGGGCTGCTTTGTTGTGAAAGTGCGTGTTAGCTACTTTGGAATTTCAAAATCAATTCACCGCATTTGCCCCAGGGGGATTGTGACTTGCAATATTTGCTGATTTTATTACAGGACGCCCAATTGTACCTCAGTGTTGTTATGGATTCTGCATTGACCTTCTTATCAAGTTGGCTATGACCATGAATTTTACCTATGAGGTCCATCTGGTGGCTGATGGGAAATTTGGAACACAGGAGCGGGTCAGTTTCACATCAGTACCCTTCTATTAGTCATACCAACTGCATGCACAGATATCAATTCCTCTCCATTTGGCAACGTTCTTGAGAAATTCTGCACGTTGAAAATATTCACTTCACTGATGTTATGAATGACCTCATGGATGGACCTCAGTGTTATGCTCTCCCAGAATGCATCATTATTATTTTTATTCTTCAACCACTAATCTCACTAACTTCACTAACTATCCAGAAATGCCCAATAAGTAGTTTTACAGCACAGACCCAGGGGTGCCAAAAGCCCCCAACCCCCTCGCAACATCTGGTGGAGGAGAGTGAAGTTACTCCATGCTGCTGACCTGGTGTCAATTATTGAAATGTTCCCACCAAAGGATAAGTTAAGCCAATGGCATTGGTCAGAGCAATGTCCTCCCTGGTGCAACTTTGGTTCTACACAGGAGGTGCAAGGTGGACAACATCTCTAACGTGATGGGAACAGGACCAACAGAACAACCAGCGTGGCCTGAATATATCCTCTCTGACTAACCAATCACTGCTCGGAGACGAAAACCCTTCTTTTCATTTGGACTTGTTTTGCATGAAAATCACACACACCTTTCCTCACCACTGAGTTAGATACACAGCACGTCTGTTTTATGGTTCATTGTTTTAGGAGATTGGAAATGTGTTAATGATGCAAACAATGAGCCCCTTCCAAGGATTCAGATTTACCCTAGCAGTAGATTGTATTGTTTAGGGAATCACTATCCTAACTCAAACCCTACATTCTTTTGGGATATACAACAATTTCAATTATCTGACGATAATAACTTGCTAACCCATATCTCCCATGACTTCAGGTGAACAACAGCAACAAGAAAGAGTGGAATGGCATGATGGGAGAGCTCCTGGGAGGCCTGGCTGATATGATTGTAGCTCCGCTGACTATAAACAATGAAAGAGCCCAGTACATCGAGTTCTCCAAACCCTTTAAGTACCAAGGCCTCACCATCCTTGTTAAAAAGGTATGAGCACAACACCGGGCTGATAGATGCTCTTAAGGGAGACATCTACAGGGGATTTCCTTTGATTTTCTAGATGTGCGGCTCGGATATTTTCTGCTTGACGATGCCCACAAACCATCTGTATGTACAGCTTAGCCTGCTCTTGGTATATCTTTACTTTTGCATGCTTGTAACACAAATATACGGGATGAGCGATAGGAAATGATCTCCCATCTTGTTACTATGGTCGGCTGTGAAAAACTCGACACAGCTACTCTTTGAAAGTGTGTAGATTTCACTCATCGGCAGTCTCCAAAGTAGTTCTTTGACAGGGAATCTTTGACTGAAGGGTGAAGTTGGTTCCCCTCGCATCTTAACCTTCCACTCTCTCCATGTGTCTGTATCAGTATTAAAGCATAAGGCAAGCAGAGATGCTCAGTGGACAGCATAAACGTTTGTGGTGTGTTTTGCAGGAAATCCCTCGCAGTACGCTGGACTCGTTTATGCAGCCATTCCAAAGCACACTGTGGCTGCTGGTGGGTCTGTCGGTGCATGTGGTGGCGGTGATGCTTTACCTACTAGACCGGTTCAGGTATAAGGGAGACCATGTGTGTTTGCTTTGTACGTATGTTAATGTGGATTGCGGTGACTGGATTTGTGAGTCTATATTTGAGAATATTTGTGCGTGTGTATTTTCAGTCTACGCATTGTATGTGTGTCTTTACTTGTATGCAACTGTGTCAATGTCCCCTGCTGACCACTGCAGATCTTCACTCAGTCTGGACAAGAAGGTAGACCGAGGCGAAGATTGGCCCTAAGCATCCCACTGCTCTGTCTCTACCACTGTCTCTGTCCATTTTCTTTCTGTGGGGTTTGTCTCCCTATCGCTTTGCTTGCTCACGTCAATTTTTCTCACTGCCTGGGAACCAACAGCACTTTTTCTCTTTTCAGTTCTTTGTGATGTCTGACGTATTCCTCCGCAACCCTCCCGATTTCTCCTTTTAGCCCATTTGGAAGGTTTAAAGTAAACAGTGAAGAAGAAGAAGAAGATGCCCTCACCTTATCATCTGCTATGTGGTTCTCATGGGGAGTGTTGCTGAACTCTGGAATAGGAGAAGGTAAAGCCTTTCATTAATAAACTGTAAACATATTACTGTACCAATTGGACAAATGATTGTGACTTTCTACTTAAAGTACAGGGAATATGTTATGTCTATATGTTTTTACAAATTTGAGTGGAAAAACAAAATACCTTTGGTGTTCCCCAAGGCTCCATTCGGGGGCCACTTTAGTTTAATGTCTAAATGCTCACACTTATTCAGATTATGGAAAACAACAAAATACTTTATATTCAGATGACACACAGATTTACATAACCATGTCACTGGGGGGCAATAGTCCCATATAAGTGCCAACTAACTGCACTGAACGACTTAAAATCTGGATGTCACACGATTTTCAATGAAACTGAAGTAATTGTCTTTAGAGCCAAGGAAAAGTCAGCACTGAGCAACAACTGAGTATCAGTCGTCGGAAACATTTATCTATGCTTATCTTCAGTTGGCTTGACTACTGTATTGACGTCTTTACCTGTCTCTGTAAAAAAACAAAGCAGTAAATCTCAAAAATCTTTACAATGGCTCCCTGTCCATGATGCAATCAATTTTAAAACTCTGCTATTGGTTTACAAAGCACCAGATGATTAAGGTCAAAAATATATTCCTGATAGGATTCAGACATCTTAGATCATCTAAAAACAGCTCTGATTTCTGCCCCCAAAGTCAAAACTAAACATGGAGAGGCAGCTTTCAATTTTTATGCACCACATATCTGAAACAAATTCCCAGAAAACTTGAAGTCTCCTGCAACTCTCAATTATTTTATATTTGGCTGAAAACTTTTCCTGTTCTTTTATTTAATCAAAACAGTTCATTATCATCTTACACTGCACTGTTAACCATTACTCTATCTTTTAATTTGTTTTAAATTGAATTTTTATCACATTGTGTTGCTTTTCCATTTTACATCAATCCCTTTTTTATATCCTTGTTACTGAATGTGCCATATGAATAAAGTTGCTTGCCTTGCCTTTCAGGTGCGCCGCGAAGCTTCTCAGCGAGAATCCTAGGAATGGTGTGGGCCGGCTTTGCCATGATCATTGTGGCATCTTACACTGCCAATCTGGCTGCCTTCTTGGTGTTGGACCGGCCTGAGGAGCGCATCACCGGCATCAATGACCCGAGGGTGTGTATATTGTAAATTGAGAATTGATTGATGAACATGACTTATTCTTTCCTATTTAATGTTATTTAATTTCCCTCCTAAGTTTTCACATTTTTCACAACTCACATGTCATATTCTTTCTCATTACCCACTGTTAATAGCTATAATGACATCACTAGGGTATCAGAGCGGAGTTTGGGGAAAATTTAGCCCTTCGATGTTGGCCTGTAGTAATATATCAGTATTCATAACATGGTCATGGAGAATACCTACTTCTGATTGGCTTTTTAATGCACATGTTGTTCAGCTCAAGTTTAATCACTTTTATAAATTCATGCTTTAGTCACCCAGTTTCTATGTAACAATGTCTTCATACCTTCAATAGTCCAGGTAAGGACTATTGAAGGTCACCCTCTGGCTTGCAGTGGGTGGTTGGTTGAATTCGCATTATGTATTAAATCTTTAAATATGTACCTTTTTATCGACTAATCCTTGTATAGTCTTACATAATACTTTACATGCTATATAATACTCTCCTTGCACCCTCCCCCCCTGCAGCTGAGAAACCCATCAGACAAATTCATCTATGCCACGGTGAAGCAGAGCTCCGTGGACATCTACTTCCGGCGGCAGGTGGAGCTTAGCACCATGTACCGCCACATGGAGAAGCACAACTATGAGAGTGCCGCCGAGGCCATCCAGGCCGTGCGTGACAAGTGAGTCTCGGCCAGGCTAGGCCGACCAGGGGTGTGTCGGCCGGCTGCTCAGCCTGTCAGGCGGACAGGCGCTTTGCACAGAGCCTGTCCAGTCAGTTCTTTGGGGGTTTTGAGGGCAGGCTGTGGGACATGGACCTTGGGATGAGCAGGGAAAGGCAGGAATTACTGCAAATTCCCTGTCTCATCCAGGCCCATCACTCAGCCAGGGACAGGTGTGAAGGGAGGGACCTGAGCTGGTCTGGAGGTGTCACCAGGAGTCTGACACTGGTGTGAGCTAACACTGAGCTGAGGAGCCCCCTTTTTCAGGTTGTACCCAGACGAACATCTCCAATGAGGGACACCCCCTCACCCATCCAGCATTGGAATTCATTTGGGGCCATAAGCATCGGTAGAGGTTGCCGGTAAACGCTGACAGACACACAAGCTCCAGTGTGCGAGAGAGAGCGAGAGAGAAAGAAGTGGTCATGGTGATGTTGGTCGGGGGAGCTTTGGGGAGGGGATGG
>OMLC01101482.1:0-11907 GCA_900302585.1 Regalecus glesne | reverse complement strand
AATGTTTCCTCTCAGTGGGAGCAGACACAGAGGATGAGTATAGCTGCAACTATAACACACCGTGCCCCTTACTTTATTGGTATGATTACATCACTCCCAGTCATGATCTCCTCTCTGTGAGATAACGCTTCAGGAACACCGGGCACACACATCATTGCGAGCCATGTGCTCCTATGCGCCGTCTGCCAAAATAACTCAGCAGATTCTAATACACAGCAGCTCTCATTTCCGTTCGGTCTGCCCAGATCCTGTAGGATGCCGGGAGTTATCACACGGCCTTTGCAACAACAACAAGATACAGTAAACTGATTTGTGAGCTTCTGCCCAACAGTCACTCTATCTCAGATATGTATATTCATAAATATGTTGGTGGGTAATGCAACTTTTTTTGTGGAATTCATAGAGTTCATAGAAGCGGTAGTGTATGTGTGTGCTTGTTGAGGAGAATGGAAGGACAGTGTGTTGTGAGTCAAGCTCATACACATATTTACAAAGGAAGCGCTTTCCTGTTATTTTCCATTACTTGTGATTCATTTTAATGCAGGATTCCCATCATGTCATCACAGTATCGTATGTACTATTATGTGCTGTATTACATGCTATACAGTCCTCTTAAGAAAGTTAAAAATCTTCACAAATATGCTGCTAGCCTTCTATTGAGTTGACTGAATGCAAGACCTAAATGAGGATGTGAAATACGAGCGCAACTCTAAACAACAGAACACAAAAACCTGTACAAATATTCGTGACCAATACTGATGATGATGGGGGAGGAAGAGAGGGGAGGGTGAAGGGGAGGAAAAGGAAGCAGAGGAGAGGGAGAACTACTGCTTGGGCGTGATTGTAAATCACAACACTATGTTTATATGAGAATGCATTGTATGCAACATATTCTTTCTGGGCCGTAAAGAGCAAAATTATCCATGTTATATTTCTCATTCTGAGATTGAAATGAATATGATGAGATACCAAATTGCCTTACAATCTTTGGTCTCCAGCTTTTTACCAAAAAAGAGAAAGAAAAGCATCACGGTTAATAAAGGCTGCAATGAAAGAAATCTCCCTTGGGTGACGCTGGTAGTTCAAATCAAGGGATAAAGAAATTTAGCCTCATCTTGACTTAGGATGAGACAGACGAGGTTTCATTCACTCAACAGCGGTTCCACTCAAACACCGTTTCCATACACACACCTCTCTCACACAGCTCGTTTTTACGTGCGCACAACATACTTTTAAATTTCCCGTCCCCAGTGCGGGTGGGACTATAAGATTCACCTTATAAGCAGAGTCAGCTTGAAATAGGGTACTTTTCATTGTGAAAGTGTGGGTGCGGGGCAGGTAGTGTAATCGGACACTTTAGCGCTATATTCGCCTTGAAATGCTTGAAGATTTGCTTTCCCGGTGAAATGCCGAGTAATTCAATCAACTGAGTCCGTGAGCTCCTTCAGCCTTGCCTGGTCACGACGGTGAGTGCAGGCGGCTTGTGCCCTCGGCCTCCTCCCCGCTGACGGACAGATAAGATATAGAAAAATAATACTCTCACTTACCCTTATAATAACCGGGTCGGATGGGAGGATTTCGGAGATGAAAAAATCCTATTCCAAAAACCCTATTTCCAAAACGAGAGTGATGTGATTCGTCACATCATACCGACGGAGGGGCGAGAATAATTTGCTGTTTACCCTCACTGATATTTGTTAACCCCAAAAACCGTCACTCTAGCGATTATTCGGGATCAGAGACATTTCAAGCTAGGAGAGTTAACGCCGGTGCCCGTACCCCTACCCATACGATCCCATACCCGCGGCTCCTTCGGGTACGGCTCCACTGCCGGCGGAGCCCCGCCCTTGTGACTCGGGCTGGCGCAGTGAAAGGGAGCCGCAAGCCCTGTCAAACTCCCGCCCAGCCAATCAGATGGGGTTCTGATTGGTTGGGCGGGAGTTTGATAGGGTGGCAGAGGTGTTGATTGGCTAGGTGGGAGGATGGCGGCCCCCGCTGTTTGAAGCCTTTTGATTGAGACTGGTTTGACTGGAGAGCGACGGTAACAACTCCTTAACTCGTTGAATTCAAAGGAATGTTTTTAGATCAATCTTTACGTCTATGCCAGTTTTTCTTCATTTCTTCCCTTTGACTGTGTTTTATGGATTGTCAGTCCAAACGCATGTGTAAATAAACCAACATGAATTGAGCATCTTAACCCCCCTGTGACAACTTTATTATACAACAGCATATAAGCATTTGATCTAATTTCAAGGTTAAAGACGCTTTTGTGATAACATTTTTTCTATATCTATTAAATTGATTCAACACAGAAGACGCAAACGCTCCGAGATGTGACCCGATCTCGCACAATCTCGCACAGCAGCAATCTTGACCTAGTTCATATTCCCCGTCCAGTTTATTCCTAGTCCCACGAAGGTTCCCTCCTCAGTAGTTTGCATTTCTCTGGGTGGCGTTTCAAACCAGTACCATTGATCCGGCTCAATAGCGTCTGCAAATTGTGCGACGCAGCGTCATAGCTTACTCCATGCACAATCAGGTCACTTAGCAGCTACACCCTCAAGGACCGGCTACAAGGGGCCAAAGTGGCAGGAGGATTGCAAAACCCAAGCAGCATCATGTTAAATTGTCGTAACCAACGGCCTGTGGTGAAGGCAGTCTTAGCTCTGCTCTGGAGCTACGGGCAGCTGCCGGCATCAGCTACATGGGTCAAGGGACGAGAACCACGAGGAGCCAGCTATTAGATCAAGGGACTTATTGATCTGGGGTAACAAGTAAGAGTCCTCGATGTTTCTGTCATTGATGATAGTCAACACAAAAGCTCTAGGTTCAATCTTTTGGGGGGGACAAGGACTCCCAGGGAGGCTCATGGACCGTCGGATGATTCAGTGATGTCAGGTGCCGTCGTCTCTCAGAGGGCCAGTTTCACGGTGATCTGTCACCTATGGCATATGGGGTTAAGGCACCTATGTTCAGTGCATCTCTGCGTCATGCAGTTGGGTGTGCGAATCCCGTCTGCGTCGTTTCCAACCACGGCCGGAGGTCCATAGTTAGTGGGGCATAAATGGCTAAGCCTCACATGGGTTTTGGGTTTAGGTTGGATAAAGTATTTTGGGTTCGCTAGTGTCCCCCTCTGGGTCATCCGGACGCTCACGGCTAAGTGAACAGAGTACTCTGCTTCATTCTCCTCCGACAACAGAACACGGTGCTTTCCCCGCTAGACCGCGATGTGCAAAATAGCGAGAGCTAGTCGTGATGCGACTTGGAGGACTCACATGCTACGGCTTCCTTCTTCCTGTTGGTGTTCTAGAGGGGCATCAAAGCGGATGACCCAGCAGTAAGCAACTCGGGAATTCGGTTGGGGAAAAAAGAGGATAATTTTTTTTAAAGCAGAATGTGCAGCCGTGAACTTTTCTGCAAAAGCACTCAATGTGCCCATGGTTGTGGGTTTCTATGTTACGATGTTACACTGAAAACAAGTGAACTAGATTACCTTCACCAAACCCCAACATGGCTAAAAGACAGTCAGCAATGCCCCAAGTTTAGATTAGCTAGCCATTACTAACACACTTCTCACCTCAACAATGTAGCTTTTTTTATTTCATTGATGCCTGGACTTTCCTTTTCAGACTTCCACCTAATATTGAGCTAACCAATATTACCCGATTTGAACTATAGGAGTAAAAACCCTTTTGGACAGACTTTGGAAAGCTGTTAACGTAGGCTGTCATTGTGTAAACAGTGACCAATACCTGTACTGTAGCCATTGTTGATTACATAACCTAATGCTAATAGATAGGAAAGTGATTACTGATGTCACACGTGAAATCCCCATTCTGTCCGAACAACAAGTTGTTTGTTTGCCTTACAGATAATATGCGTCTCAGGCAGGGTGTACTACATCCACCAATCATCCATTCTCATCTCTTTTCCTATCATTTCGCTGGTCTAGACTGGCTAGCCATGGCCACGGCGTAAGTAGGCTGGCTCGAGGATGAGGAGAGGAGGAGATACCCAGCACAACAGAACAAAATCGGGTAGGCTATCATGCGAGCTCTCTCGGTAAGGCCCTAGCTGACTCCATCTTAATTTAATCGGCTAAAAACCCAGTATTTAACTAAGGGCAACTCCTTCCCTCGTCCAATCCTCATGGAGTCCACCCTACAATGTTCACCTGCCCTCCCAGAAGTCTCATGAGCCCATATGGCATCGCAATACATTAATACCTTCATTCAAGGTTTGGTTTACATTTTTTCAGAGATTTAGAATCCAAAGTGTTGATTACTTCCAGAACTCAGGGATTCACACCAGTCGTTAAATCACCGTGTAATATTACGTAAGGAAGATATTTTACTGGATAAGTATCCTCTGACAGATTTGATTTAACAAATCTTAACAAATAACAGCAACAAAAAGGGGCGTCATAGCTCAGTGGGTAGAGTGGTCGTCTGGTAATCGGCAGGTTGCAAGTTTGAGACCGGGACCTGCAGAGAAGCATATTAAAGTGTCCTTGAACAACACATTGTTCCCCTAAATGCTCTACCCTGTGATGGACTGGTGACCCTTCAAGAGTGTATCCCTGCCTTTTGCCTAATTTGAATTTAAATAGGCTCCAGTTCCCCCATGACCCGACTTCAGATAAGCAGTTGACAATGGATGGATGGATGGAACAGCTACAATTTATCTATTTTCTGTCTTTGTCAATAGAACAGCAACACATCAATGAGTTATTTCAAATGAATGATTCCAAACAAACTTTACAAAAAGACAAATTGAGACAGAAAGTAACATCAGGTATACGTTATGTCACATGACTGCTAGTCTACTAGATTTATGTAGGTGATAGTTATCAAACTTTTTGGTTACCCATCCATAAATGTGTTTGTTGAGCAATCACATGTTAGTATCATGTGTATGTTTTTTTCACTGTCAAAATAAACCCATGTTCTAGACAAACAGCACTTTAAAATCATCCATTCTCCAGATAACAAACAGACCATTAGTAGAGAAATGAGAGTACCAGTTATGCCAGGCATTTCCTCACTGTAGCTTACACTTTCTAATATCAATTTCTGAGGAATCTAGAAAAAATACTTTAATCTATCTCCTATCATCTATTACTACAACTAATAGTCATATTAGTCATAATCCAGTGTTTTACGAAGAAAAATAACCAGTCAAGACAATTTTATTTGAATAACCCCTCTATTGCAAATTTTTTAAAATGCCTCAGAGGGCTTTAAAATAACATAAGATCCTGTCCTCACACCCTCACATTGGATAAGGAACAATTCCATTTAAAACCCTTTGACAAGGGGAAAGAATAGGAAGAAACCTAAGGGAGAGCAACAGAAGGATCTGTCATCCAGGATGGACAGACATGCCATGGATGTAATGTATATAAGAATAAAACAACATTTGCAGAATACAACACTGAAAGAAGGTAACATAATTATAATGGAATTACAAGACATATGAATGAATGAATATGTCTTGTATGAATGAATGAATGAATATGATGAACTTTGAAGGAGCCTCGGTATCAACTGCAGAGCGCATCAGGAAACGAAAGGCCAAGCCAGGATCCAACTGGACTGTAAGGCATCAGAAGGACATCTGGGCCCAATTCCCTGTGATCCACCCAATCTGAGTCCACTTCCCACAATGGACCAATCATGAACACACAAAAACAGATCTTTATGATGAATATGATGAGGCAGATTCTAAGCAGTGTCCAAATGTAACCAGAACAGTCTAGGACCTGAGCCACATGACCACCATCATCATGTAAACCTGACCAAAGGAGAGACTACACATGCACACAAGAGAGACTCACATCACACAAATATACGGGAAAGGAGCATTTGTCATAAATCAATAAGAGAAGGATATAACTTTGAAATAGGATTAAAAGATATGGACTTATAAGATATAAGTTATTTATTGAGTAGGTAAAGTGTTTATAAAAGGTGTCATAGCTCCGGACGTGGGGTGGTTGCGTAGTAATCAGAGGTTAGTAGTTCAATTCCCAAACCCTGCCGAAAGCATGTCGAGGTTGTCCTTGAGGAGAACACTGAACCAGGTCTACTCCATGCTCCTATACAATAGAATGGGTTAAATGCAGAGAACAAATTCCACTGGCCTTGGTTGTGGAGTTAGTAAAACTATCTGTCTGTCTATTTATTTATATTTCAAAAAAAACATGATGAGGAGGCTACGCATGCAGTCAACACATACAAATACAAGAATTCTCACATCACACCATTCATATACACAGAAAAATAGAAGGTAGAAGACATCATTCAGAGAGTAAAAAAGACGTGAGAGAAGAGGACAGTTTGCAATGGTCAATAATATATACTCTGTCATCTCGTCAGCATAACAGTGCTTGGTAAATTAATTGAGACTGAAACTGACTTGCTATGCACTACAGGCTGGAAAGTACTTAATTTAAAGTCAGCTATCTTAAGACAAAAAGCTGAGTTTTAATTTTAGATTTAAAGGACTCAACAGGCTCAGCTTGTCTGGTGTGAGCAGGCGGGTTATTCCATAAGAATGAAGCCCGGCAGGAAAAGGCCGTGCCACCAGCTGACTTCTTTTTTACTATGGGAACATAAAGGAGCCATGTATTTTGAGAGTAAAGAGCCCAAGATGGAATGTACAGTTAAAGTAGATCAGAAAGGTGTGATGGGGTAAGCCTTTTAGGGTTATATAAATCAAAGTAGAAGCACCTTGAAGTCTGATTTAACATTGACAGGAAACCAATGAAGAGAGGTAAAAATCTGTGCAATATGGTCAAATTTTGTGCTTTTAGTTATGACCTTGGCTGCAGCATTTTGAACCATCTCAAACATTTAGTATGAGCATGTGGCAGACCTGAAAAGAATACATTAAATTATTAAAGTTTGGATGAAATGTCAGCCATTGACAGGTATGACCGAATTTTAGCTCTATTACCCAAATAACAGAAGGCATTCTTGGTGATGTCATTAATGTGCTTTTCACAGGAAAAGAAAGGATCAAACGTAACACCAAGAATTTTGGGATGCCTTATCTTATAAAATCACAGAATAATCAATCGTTATTGATATGTAATCAAAGGGGTGTTGGTGTCTAGCAGGGCCAATGACCAACATCTCAGTGTTATCTGAATTCAAAAGTAGAACATTTGGTGAAATCCAATTTTTCAGAGCAGCCAAGCAGGCTTCCAGATCAGTCAGTTGAGTAGGATCATTAACCTTAATAGGCACATATAGCTGAGTATAATCTGCATAGCAATGACAATTAATTCAATGGCTACTTATAATTTGGCCAAGTGGAGAAATATGAACACTGGGACCCCTGGGAACACTTTTTGAACACTGGGACCACCACCCCTGTATGTCCATCTTTAGGCACTGATCCAGAATTCCTGGCAATGTTGAAGATACGTGTCATCCATGACAGCCCCTCAACACCCAAAGCCTTCAGCATTTCTGGACAGATCTCATCAATCCCACTGTTGAGTTTTTTGACTACCTAAGTGATCTCCTGCAGGGTAATGTATGTTGATCCTCCATCATCCTCCAGCTCTGTCTCTATTCTAGAGGGTGGGTTAGTTGTGTTCAGGAGTTCCTCAAAGTGTTCCTTCCATCGTCCCATTACCTCCTCAGTTGAGCTCAACAGTGTCCCATACTTACTATAAACATATACTATATACTATATACTATATACTATAAACAGCTCGGAGAGTTCCCCGTTTTCCCCTCCTGAGGTGCTGGATGGTTTTCCAGAAGCTCTTTGGTGCTGACCTAAAGTCCTTCTCCATGGCTTCCCTGAACTCCTCCTACACTCGCTGCTTTGCCTCTTTCACTACTGAGGCTGCTGTTCTTCAGGCCTGTTTGTACCTTCCACAAATAGTAAATGGACACATTTTTAGAGTTGAGGACCAAGAACCAAGAAGATAAGATAAAATAAGATATTCGTTTGTTAGTCCCGCAGGAGGGAATTGCAGTGTTACAGCAGCAAGTGGAAAGCATTGTAGGAGAGGCATCACATCTAGAAATAACGTGTAATCCTGTATATATCAAAGAAGAAGTGAGTAGCCTATTTTTTATGTCAAAACTGCTCAAGTTTTCCATCAAATTGAGCAAGATGGTCCGAGAATGGCTGCCAAATCTTGTAGAATTTATTTTAATTGTCTGTCAAGCTATATCACATTTTTTCCATATGAAATACAGATTTAAGTTGTGATAGCCACGTCTTGAAGAGTGGCACTGCTTCTAACTTCAAAAGCATTCAAATAAGTATCTTTGTAATTAACATCCTATACATGAGGGCGTGCTTTACAGGGATACTTTGGGAGATTATGCAGGAATGCTAGTTTATGGTTATCCCCAAGAGGCAAAAACTCCCTTCTTTTGACAGTTAATTGTGTACCCAGAAACTTCCCCAAACAGCTTTATGAGATCAAACAGAATGGGGATAGTTAGCTCAGGCTATGGCATAAAGATGCCATATCATCTGCATATAAAGATAAATGTTGGTCCACATCTCCAAGATGAATGGATTTGAGAGAGCTGTGTTCTACCTAATACTACTAGCAAGGGGTTCAATAGAAATTGCAAATAGGAGTAGACTAAGGAGACACCCTTTGCGTATCCCACAATGCAAGGAAAATGGAGTTCACCTATCTTGATTAGTTAGAATGGAAGAGGAAGGATAAACGTATAACATTTGAATCCATGAGACAAAATGACAACCTAATCCAAATTCCTCCAGTACCCTCAACATATATGCCCACTCTATCTGATCAAATGCTTTTTCTGCATCTAAGCAGAGCGCTGCCACCTTCTGATCTTTCTTATAGTTGTGGTACATTAGGTTCATTAGTCTTCGAACATTAAAAAAGGAAAACCTACCAGGAATGAAACCAGTTTGAACAGCATGGGTAATGGACACAATGCATTTGTTTATCTTATCTGCCATCAATTTTGTGAATATTTTCATATCAGTGTTCAAAAATGTAATTAGACGATAAGATGAGGGTTCAGTCTCATCTTGCCCTTCATTTGGAATAAGCAAGATGCTGGCTTCATATAAGGAGCTAGGAATTTTTTGAGTTTCAAATGAGTGCTTAAACATCCTGAGCAAGAGTGGAGTCAACTGTTCAGAGAATTTCTTATATAACGCTATACCAAAACCATCTAGGCCAGCAATTTTACCATTGGGAGAGGATTCTATAGCGTCTAGAACTTCTTCAGCCGTGATGTCAGCATTAAGCGCTTCACACGCTGCGTCACTTCATTTGGGGAGGTTCAGATTCTTCAGCCTTGCAGAGGTGTCACCTTTGGCTTTGGATGTATATAGTTGTTGATAATATTCCTTGAAGCACTTGTTCATATTGATATGGTCAGTGATAATATCCCCAGATTTTGATTTGATTTTATGTATAACTCTGGTAACCTGCAAACCTCCCAGCTGTCGGGCTAATAGCTTTGCGAGCCTGTCTAATAGTTCCTTTTTTTTTGTTTCAGTTTGAACAGTTGGTCCTGTACCTGGGCAGATAATATGTCATTATATTCATACTTCAGTTTAAGAATGCTCTGTAAGGTGATGGAATTAGAAGAAGATTTATAGGTAGATTCTAGTTGCATTAGATCTTTCTCAATTTCTAGGTGTTTTTTTCATTTTATTTTCTATGAGTTATCCAAAGAAATAACGTGTCCTCCAACCACAGCCTTGAAAGCTTCCCATACGGTGGAGTCTGTAATCTCTAGATTGTCATTCGATAGATAGATAATAGTTGGCGCTCCACTAAGGGAACAGCCAGTTAGAGAAGCTCTTGCTGACTGTTGAGTTTTTCCCTTTTTTATTTGGTATTTATTTCATTTTTTTCGTATCCTGACGTAGTGTTGTTTTACTAATTTTTCCGTGAACAATGGATAAGAAAGTTACTATGTTTGCTTTGGCCTTTCTCATACTTTTTGCACTGTTTGCGACCGTGGCTGGAGAACCCGTGTGCAGCCGTGGCCATATCGTCTACAGTAGGGACCAGGTACTACCGTTCCGTAACACAGCTGTGCTGCCCGAGGAGAGACCCAATGTTCCCGCGAGCTAAAGAAGATGAGACAGGGGTGTTGTGCCATGCCAGGAGAAGAAGGTATAGACCCATTCTACGGTCCATTATCATGGGAAACCTGAGAATTCTTCCAAATCAGATGGACGAGCTGGCGGCACTGACCCGGCATCAGTGGGAATATTGTGAGTGCAGTATCATGGTCTTTACTGAGACATGGCTGACTGCGCTAATCCAGGACACAGTCGCTACAGTTTCAAACTGGTACAGGCTTCTCTCAGTGTGTAAATAAACCTACTCACTGTTTTAATCATACCCTCGACCCTGTTCTGGCGTATGGTATCGATGTTGAGCGTTTGGTGGTTTCTCCACAAAATCGTATTTTATCTGACCACTATTTAATAACATTCAAATTCCTATTACCGGACTACAAACCATTAGACAAAAGTGTCTTCACTAGATGTCTATCAGATATTTCTGTAACCAAATTTAAGGAAGCAATTCCATCAGCACTAAGCTCAAATCTAGGTCTCAGTATAACAGAGGACTCTTATGCTAACTTTAGTCCCTCTCAAATTGATTATCTCGTTGATAGTGCCGCAGACTCACTAAAAGTGACACTCGACTGTATTGCCCCTCGAAGAAAGAAGAAAATAAAACAAAAGAGGTTAGCTCCGTGGTATAACTCCCAAACCCGCAATTTAAAGCAAATTTCCCAAATTAACGGATATGGCGTTCCAGCAAACTGGAAGAATCTCGCTTAGTTTGGCAAAATAGTCTTAAAACTATAGGAAGGCTCTCCGTAATGCCAGAGCAGCCTATTACTCTCTTTAATGAGGAAAATAAGAATAACCAGGTTTCTTTTCAGCACTGTAGCCAGGCTGACAGAGTCATAGCTCTATTGAGCCATCTATTCCTATAGCCCTCAGCAGTAATACTTTATGAGCTTCTTTAATGATAAAATTCTAAATATTAGAACAAATTTGTCACCTCTGCCATCAACAGGCAATATTTATCTTAAACTAGGAACCTTAGAAACAGCTGAAAAACCTGTATATATTTAGACTGCTTCTCTCCAATTGACCTCCGTGAATTAACCTCAACGATTTCTTTAGCCAAACCATCAACCTGTCTCTTAGACCCAATCCCAACTAGGCTGCTTAAGGATGTCTTACCCTTAGTTAACACTTCTCTACTAGATATATCAACCTACTTTATTAAGAGGATATGTTCCTCAGTCCTTAAATAGCGTGATTAAACCTCTTCTTAAAAAACTACTCTAGATTCAGGCTCTTAGCTAACTATAGACCTATATCTAACCTCCCGTTTCTCTCTAAGATCCTTGAAAAGCAGTTGCAAATCGCGTGTGACTTTCTGCATAACAATAGTTATTTGAGGATTTTCAGTCAGGATTTAGAGTGCACCATAGCACAGAAACAGCACTGGTCAAAGTTACAAATGACCTTCTAATTGCATCAGAAGAGGACTTCTCTCTGTACTTGTCCTGTTAGATCTTAGTGCTGCATTTGACACTATTGACCATCACCTCCTATTGCAGAGACAGAACACAAATTGGCATTAAAGGAACCCATTAAGCTGGTTTAAATCCTATTTATCAGATGATTACAGTTTGTAAACGTTAATGATGTATCCTCCATGCACACAAAAGTTGCATACGGAGTTCCACAAGGTTCTGTACTTGGACCAATATTATTTACCTTATATATGCTCCCTCTTGGTAAAATTATCAGGAAACACTCCATAAATTTTCATTGTTATGCAGATGACACTCAATTATACTTATCAATAAAACCAGATGAAACCAATCAGTTAACTAAACTCCAAGCATG
>OMLC01101479.1:0-12462 GCA_900302585.1 Regalecus glesne | reverse complement strand
TCACATGGTCTCTGTCTCTCTCTCCCTCTCTTATCCCAGGTGTAGCAGTGGTCTGCCCGTCTTCATGCAGTCTGACGAGAGATAAAGAAACATTTATAAACTGCTGCCTGGAATTTACTGATAACCGTCTGCTGTCGCTCTCTCCGCTGGCTCTGTGTGTGCACGCGTGGAGCGGGAGAGAAGGCGTTAGCCTGTTAGATTTGCTTATACTTTGTAAGCCCAAGTTGTTACATTTGTCTCCATGTCTGCAGGTTGTGTTCAGATGAAACAACAGAAAAGGTGCTAAGTACACCACTGTTGGTTGTGTGTGTGTGTTTGTTTGTTTGGATAGAGTGTGTGTGGGTGTGGACTTTCCTTGTATCTGTGGGTAAATGTAGAACAACAGATACCATTGAGTAGGAGAGAGTGCGTGATTCCTCTGTATGTCTGTGACCTCGTGTTACCTTTCCATAAGGTCGCACGAGGTCACAATGTGAGTGACCTAGTCTCGCCCCTTGATAAAACCCTCTAACGACCAACAGTAGGTCATAGGTCACGGTGCGGTCCCCTTTATATTGACATATCATTCCGTGCCCTGATTAACCCCCTACCCCGCTCCACCTCTGACTTGCAGCCCCCCCCACATACACCGAGTTTCCTTGTCCCGAGTCATCCAAGGGCCCTAAATTCCATTTACAGCTGGTATTAAAATGCACCCTGGATCATCAGATATAGATCTGATCACAAACGTTAGCATCAAAATCCAAACGTAAACGCTCCCGACGTTCAGAGATGGTTTGAGACACATCGTGGCTGCAAACGTGACAAATACATCATCTCTCCACCAACCCTTAAACATCAAATCTGTAACAATGACAGTGAGAGAGAGAAAAGACACATCGGGCTACATTCAGAGGAACTTGGACAAATTGCACAGAGACGTACTTGAGGGATAAGATCAGACTTGTATCTAGATACTGGAGACATATTTTGTGTAAATAAAGACATTTTTAATGCAAAGAAGATATCTTGCATTCAGACACTCTGGATACAAGTCCCATAAATTGGAGTGTATATTGGACGAGGTTGAAGAGGAGATCATTATAACTTGGTACCAAAGCTAGTGGGCTATAACCAAGTTGGTAAGAGGGGAACGTATTTCTACACTTCATCGTGAATTCCTTGGAATGGTCGGTAGACTAGAAAAACTCTATGTTAAAATGAGTCCTTTCACCATCTACACTTTAGAACCAGACACCAAAGATAAGTCCGTGATCTGAGCTTTTCTCTTTTTTCCAAACACAGACATCTCACCCAAAAAGACTTGCTTCAGGTCAAACATTTGATATTCAATAAGATTTAGAGTGAAATGGTCTCAGCAGCAGCTCGTGTTATCTGGTACATTCAACACACAGAGAGGTCTGCATCAGGTGGAAAAAACCTTCTACAGCAAACTGGTGTTGAGAGGATGTTGAATTGATCTTGATCTGTCTGGGGAGACCGGAGAAACAGTTAGATGCTGATCGCACGGGTCACGTGACCTCTGCCCTTCAACTGTCAAGGTCAGGACCTAACCCGACCAGACTGCTGCTGATCCGCATCACCTTTGACCTTTGAACACCTCCTAAATCTACAACAGTCTCTCCATTAGCTCAGTTAATACGGCTGAGCAGCCGTGTCTCTCTGATGCACATGTTGTGTTATGTAGGTTTGTATGTTCAGAGATATTCTTGTTTTCTTTTCCCTTTAAAAACAAGTTTGTGTTCTTATAAAGCCAAATTCCACATGCCGGGAAAGTTAATTAGCTGTCAATACAACATGAACATGTAAACGTGAACTTGGGGTGAGAGAATATTTCTTTGACTAGAAAATAAAGGGGGGGGGCTCTGGTGGTGTAGGAGGGTTAAGACACCTATGTTCAGTACATCTCTGTGTCATGCAGTCGGGTGTTTGAATCTCAGCTGCGCCGTTTCCAACCACAGCCAGAGGTCCATAGTTAGTGGGTCATAACTGGCTAAGCCTCACATGGGTATAAGGGTTAGGTTGGATAAAGTATTCTGGGTTCACTAGTGTCCCCCTCTGGGTGGTCCAGGCCTCTTGGTTAAGTGAAGGGAAAGTACTCTGCTTCATTCTCCTCTGACGGCCAAGCACTGTGCTTTCCCCACCAGACCATGATGTGTGGACTAGTGAGGGCTAGTGGTCATGTGACTTGGAGGAGACACATGCTACCACTTCCTCCTTCCTGTTGACGTTCTAGAGGGGATCAGAGAGACTGACCCAGCAGTGGGACACTCAATAATTCGGGTGGGAAAAAAA
Source organism: Regalecus glesne (assembly GCA_900302585.1). Lineage (NCBI taxonomy): Eukaryota > Metazoa > Chordata > Actinopteri > Lampriformes > Regalecidae > Regalecus > Regalecus glesne. The sequence continues at coordinate 10,167 of OMLC01101479.1, read as the reverse complement.
TGGATGAAGAATGGATACATTCTTTATTTAGTTTTTTTTGGGTCTAAATATTTCCTCCTCTATGTCAATGGTCTGAACAGAAAGGGCACGTTGTGACCTTTGACACTAAATTCACAAACACACTCACACACGATCACAAACAACAGCCCAGGCACACACATGGAAACAGAAACAGAAATCGAAGAGGAAAATGACAACTTCAGCACTTCACGTGAGAGGTTGACGTACTCACGATCAAATCAAATTACTTACTTAAAATCCCACGATAGTATACTGAAATGCAATGCCCCGGTTAGAGTGCCTGCACATATACACACATACGGTCTAACCCAGGGACATTAACAATGCCCTCGACTGAAAGCTAGGCTGAACACACTGAAGTGAACAGATAATACTTTTGCTCATTAGGAATCCCCCCAAAACACCCAGCGAGAGGCCATTCTTTCAATTTATTTTCAGCCATGTAAACTAAATGTGAATGATGCATTTCAGCTTGCAACATGTGATACTGCTGCCCAGCACGCACACGCACACGCACACACACACACACACGCACACACACACACACACGATGTTCTAGAGAGGTATTAGAGAGACTGACCCAGCAGTAGGACACTCAGGGAATTCAGGTGGGAAAAAGGGGATAGAATTTAAAAATAATAGTAATAATAAAGACCAAAAAAGAGAAAACATAAATCTGACAGACTGGCCCCGGTTAACTGATCCCACCCCTAACCCATCAAATGACACTTTTCTGCCTCTCTGCACTTTATCAAGTGTCTCTTTCAGCAAAATGGATGCTCTTGTGTGGTCAAGTCAACTGAAATCATGATGTGCCTTAAAACACACACGCACACTCACTCACACACACGCACGCCCACGCACACACACAAGTGTGCATAACAAACAACAAAACTCCCCACAAAAGTTTTATCCAAGGTGCTTTGACAAAATGGGGAACAAAAGAGAGCTAATGAAAGAGGAAATGCCAACAGTGAAATTCAAACATGCTGGCAATGAGGTCTTAAAGACACACCAATAGGACATTATTTACGAACAAGTCAAAGACCCTGAACCACTGACTAAATCTAAAATCTTCAAAACTTTAAGTCAAGCATCAGAAATCTCAGCAGATTTGGATAACGTTTTGGGGAAATCAAATCTGTGCACGGTTGGAGGCCTATAAAGCCTTCCTCAGTATGAACTGAATGCATCATGACTCATCATCACAGATTGCTGTAGCACACGATGTAGAATGACAGTCTCCTGTTAGCGTGAGCTACTGTTCCCCATGTCTACTCGCCGGTGCATACCACTGCAGAGAGTACGGGGCTCAGTGGTGGAAGGGGAAGTTTGAGCCGAAATACACGTGGGAACAGCAAAGGTTGAAGACTGGCGTGTTCGCCTCGTCTCATGAACACTTTCCTTTCATTACCAGGCACCACACGCTACCGTGTGGTTATAAAACCTTAATGGGGCGATGTGTTTCAGCTAGCCTTTCCTGATATGGGATATCTGGCTCATAGGTATCAGTACAGGTTGTTAAATGGTAATACATGTAATAAGAATAAATAACAATGATTCACTAACCATTTCCAGATTTCTGCGCTCATATTAATAAAAAAAAAAAAAACAAGGTCTTTCATGTTGTTTTTGTTGTTGGACATTTTACGACAAAACAATTAGACTCACATTCCTCCGGACGGTGATGACAGTTTTATATTTCATCAAATCAGCACACTGCTTAAAATGCTCTAAGATAGCAATCCTTTATTTATGAACAGGTGCTCATTGGACCGGGTGGTAAATGAGTACTATTCAAGTCATCAGCAGCTTCTAATCATCACTGAAATGACACGATGAGAAAAAAGAAATAGAACAACAAAGCTATGAGGACCACAAGAGGACAATCTGCTTAAAAGCACATCTGCTTTTAAGAAACAGCTGAGGGACAGACCAGCATAGCAACTGCAGTTGTGGTTTAAATCTGATGACCGGGCCCTGACAACAGGGCTAAATGTCTTTCTACATGCTCAATAAGGTCCGCTTTAATGAGTAGTCCCCAAATTGTGGTGGTGGACACACACTAAATAGGGTGTGGGGGATTAAGACCAGATGTCCTCCCCGATCCCCTGTAGTGGGGTTGAATCCATGCTACACGCTAAATAAATGAACCCAAGATAGCTGAATCAGATGATATGGACACAACATGGAATAAAATAGTTTTATTTTCCACATGACCAAGGCCAGTGGAATTTAGTCTCTCCGTTTAACCCATCCTATTGTATAAGAATGTTGAGTGCAGCCACCGTCAGCGCTCAGGAAAAATGTGTGTATTTGGAGAAATGTTTCTTCACTCATCTAAATGACTTCCGTCTAAACTGATTCCCAACCTTATAAACAATTCAGTGGCAAATCCCTGAACCAAGGGAACTAAGATTACATCTGTCACCATCTTAAAAAAGCTGCGATTGCAACTATTCCCCATTCCTGTGAATAGTACTTATTACCAGTGTAACTCCTGTCATTGGTCATGGCAATTTGCATATGAAATCCTCATGTTTTGGTCATAATGTTATTGTTAATAGAGGTGGGGACATTCATCTTACACTGAAGATGTCTGTCACCTGAATGAGTGATGAAATGTTTCTCTCAATAAACACTGTAAGGATTCAAGATGTTTATTGTCCCTCCGGTTGCACAAGTAAAATCATTTGAAATTCTTAGGCTGAGAGACCCCGGCACAGAAACATGATCTGTATCATCTATATCCAGATGAACTGATTGAACGGATTATTGGAAAGGGCCAAATAGATTTCAGGGGGATGTTTGAGTTATGACAGTTCAAATCCCCAAATAAAAAAAGAATACAATAATTATTATTATTATTTAAATTTCTTGGAGGGGCTTGAAGTGAAATTACTGAAGTAAATTTTATCTAAGTCAACCTGTGAAGGGACAATGCTAAAATTTGAAATATACCATCAACTGCAGGTTATTTTGTGTTTCTGTGAAACTAACGAGCTGGAAAGTAGCATCAAACATACCAGATAGGAGTTCAAGTTGCAATAGAATCATACATACTATAAATCCATGTCATGCACTTTTAACGTATGCCCATGGGCAACATTGTATCCCTTTATGTTTATTTATGCAACAACACAGACTTTCTACAATGTTCCCAATGCATAAAACATTAACAGATGGCCAGTGAGATTAAAAGATATCCAGTCTTTGAACTTTCCTAGTTTGAGATGTTTTATTGGTGAAACGTCATAGTTAAATAGATACAGAGTTTACAAAGAGTCAAGATTCACTTCTGCTAACTTCTCCACTCAACAGCACAGGGATCTAAAATGAGAACCATGCATAAAAGCAGACAATTATAGCTCTCCTCCTTTTAAATATCTCTCTCCCTGCTCTCTCTTACCGTCTTCTCTCTCGAACACACATGCACACACTCGGTTTTCCATATGCTGTCTCACTTCTCACAAATACTCCTCGCACTTCACCTGTTCTTGTATGAAAGGCATGTATTGTCATCTCCTGTTATCTTTCCATCGTCTCTCTCAATACCTCCCACTCTCCCTTGAATTCTCCCACTTGGTATTTCTGTCTTAATTGTTCTTTTCTTTCCTTCCTTGCCTTCTTCTTCTCTGTATCTCTCGGGAGAGGAAATTGATTGTAGGCTTTTTATGCCTACAGGCAATAAGCTTTAGAACCAGCAGGAATGGCTTAAGTCCTCAACACAAAATGTCTCTAGCTCTCCAGATCGCTGCCTGTCACCTCAAGGCAAGAAGAGGCTATTTTCTTTATGTAGTCAAGCCTCATTAGGATTTAAGAGAGAGGTGGATTTTTACATGTCCCGATTAGTCCCCATGTTGTGAAGGTGGACATGGACTTAGATAGAACATGGGGGCTTAAGGCTAGATGCCTTTCCTGATAGCGTGAGATGGGTTCAAACCTGCAACATCTGGCTTGTCAGTTACTGAAGCGCTCCCGCCAACTCTAAGCTACTGCCTCATCGCTATTCAATAAAAACTCATATAAGTTTGAATGACTGGCTCCTGGTACACACTCATCAATGTGTAGTTGCTACAAAGAGGGAGTGATTTAAAAAACAAAACAAAAAAACAACAACCCAGAAGTCAAAAGGTTTAAAGCTTCTTAGGATGAATAGCAAGAATCCCTTGTCACTGGATGAGAGCTGTGTAACTGCTAATTAGAGAATTTATGAAAGGATAGCTGCTGATATTTTTCATTAATCTTCACATCTGAAAATATCTAAATAAGTATTTTAAAGTTTCAAATATGTTTAAGTCACCATGGGGTCATGAAAATAATCACTGACCATTACTGAAGATTGTAAAATTTAACTTAAATGTGTAAAGGCATAAATAAATCACATCTTTTCAAGCTGATGCAACTATTTTGAACTTAGATGTAAAGTTTGATGCTTCTAGCGTCAAGCAATTCTCATGAAATTTGCATACATCCAAACAAATTAATACGCAACTGATGAGCGTAAAAACCCCGTGGGTGTTGTTAAAAAATATTGGCCATCCGATTCAATCAATATTTTGGATCATTATAGATACTTGATTTTTTATATGACCTCAAAGGAAGTTATGGGGGGGGTTCAGATCAGACAGAAATCAGTAACCTGATTTCTCCATAACAGGCCAGAATGTTAAGACACACAAAAAGTCCCACCCTGTCAATTCTAAAAGAACAGTTCTAAACCACAGAAGACACCAGCACCAGCCATTTTTCCCCCCCAGTAGAGCCCTCACCAACCCTCCTCCATGATGCTGATGTGATGCCTGGTGATGCAGATGGGTCACACCAACTGAAATAAAGACAGAGAAAGAAAACAGTGTTAGGATATAGGGTAAAAATGTGACAAACAATAGATGGTAAATACACAATGTGAGAAAAAAAAAGATCGATCATAAAAATAGGAAATACGTATGAGACATGGTAACATATGTGAGATATAAGCACAAGATAATGCATACTAAACGGTGAGGGAGAGGTCTTTTTTATGTGCTGGGATTAGCCCCCACGTTGTGGGGGTGGACACAGACTTAGACTTGGGGGGAAATCAAAGCCGAGTGCCCCGTGGTGGGTTTGAACTTGCAGCCTCTGACTCATCTGTTCCTGAAGCCCACGCTCTACCACTGAGCTACTGCAGCCCCCATGCTAAACTGTGAGTCTGACAGTTTATTGTTTCTGCAGCTTATTGATAAATTCCCTGAAGCAAAGTGGATTTCACATTCATATGTTGTGGTGCATTTGTTGTTAGAAACACGCACACACACATTCACACGCACACAAAAAAGTACACTCGTATATTATTGACACAAGGGTAGTGCACCTTAATCACGGACACAGAAATGTAGAATCTTATGTGGACATATGTAGATACACATGCTCCCGCACACTAAAGAAGGGAACGTATGAACATGCAATTGGAAAAGATACACGCAGGCACACATATGAAATTTTGTAGCCATGGTGGCTCAGTGAGTAAAGCAAACCCCTGGGAATCAGGCATTGTGGGTTTGTGTCCCGCCGCATAGCTCGGTACATGCGAGACACTCACTGTAAAGTCATTTGATTGGTCGTTAGACTAGAAAAGTGCTATATAAGATCAAATCCATTTGCCATTGACACACAGATGTGAACCAACACAAACATTCACAACACAATCACAAAAAGAGGTGAATCTGTTCAGCTGGATCAGAAGTTTATTAAGAAATACGTTTCGTCACTCACCAGGTGACTTCTTCAGTCTGAGCTGAAGGCAAACATCCCCCTCCTTATAAACGGTACAGTGATACCACACAACAATAGGCTGGTTTCATATGAGAGTTGGGTGATCAACCAACTTGCATGTGAAACCAACCTATTGTTGTGTGGCAGCAAGGTACTGTTTATAAAGAGGGGGATGTTTGCCTTCAGCTCAGACTGAAGAAGTCACCTGGTGAGTGACGAAACGTATTTCTTAATAAACTTCTGATCCAGCTGAACTGATTCACCTCTTTTTGTGATTTCCCTACCTGGATTATTGAGCATGCATCAAGACATTCACAACACAAGTGCACACATGTAGCACATGTACATACAGTAAACAAATACAAACGTATGTAGGCAAATGGACCCACACACGTATATGCGTACATGCAAATACACACATAAAGACACAAAAACAAACCGGTTAATGAAACCCAGGGCTGTTGTGTTTAAGTCCCTAAGGGCCACCCTTTCTTCTCGCTCTCGTCAGCATTAGCAGAAAATTTGTGAAAAACCCACTTCCCCACTGCAGCGCTGTAAACAGGAGGTAGCTGAACCATGAAAAAAAGAAAAAGAAAAAAAAAAAGCTTTCTGAGGAGGACGCACTTCGTTTGGTCCTTTGCACTGAACCAAACCAATCTATTTATTTACTGATGTTTTGACCATCTTGATGTGAGGGCCATGGTTTGATTGCAACAAAACATCCTCACATCCCACCAACCAATCAAACTATCTCACTCACTATTTAGCATCCCCCCGACCAATGAAATAGGGACTTGGGTAATAAATGGATTGAATAAACTGTTGCGGTGTTTGGTTGGAAAGAAAACCTGCAGATTATCGGCCACTGTTTCTCAGCTCTGGTCCTCAGGACACACAGTACCACTGAATTTCTTATCTGCCAGGTAGTTTAATATGTTCATCTGCTTTGCCAGATCCCCCCCCAAAAAAACCTTTATGATTGACAGGTGGAATAATTGGCAAAATTTTATGATGGTCCCAAGGATCAGAGTTGAGAAGTTCTGCTCTTGACCCCTGATAGCACTCGTATGAAAACTGTCACAGTGATTAGAGACTTATAACCTTAGACCCGTCTCTAACCACCGCAGAGATGTAACCCCGGTTGGCTTTTTTACCTCCAAACAAAACCTAAAAATTTGTCTCGCACATATTTTTAGCATGGCCTTACATCTCTGTGTGTCGTGTCAGCCTCACCCTTCACTCCGATAATTTCAGCTCATTTTCTGGATTAGACCAAAGTGCGTGCCGTCATGACGGCTTACACGGGAACGTACTAAAATGAGCCGACAAAGCAAATAGATGACACTTCAGGCCATGTCGGACTAAAAATACAAACCAAGTCACATTCCAGTGAGGATCCCTTTCACCTTTCTCATGGAAACATTCAGATGTTGTCTTTCTTGTCACATGCTGCCTGGCTACTTGGAATACTGCAGAATGTATGGTCTTTTTGTAAAAGAGCAACATTTTGCTTTTGAAATCATTCAAATATCTAGAATTTACATCACACTCCTGTGGGAATAGTTGTCAAACACACATATAGAAGGCATGTTACATCATTTACAGTTTATGGACATCGATAAGTGCCACACATTTTACAAGGTTGCAGCACACAAATTCTCATTATAACTTACAGTGACGTTGTGGGTTTTTATATTGCAGAGTAGCACATTTAGCACAAAATCTGAGGCGTCAATTTAATTCATCTATTCTGAAAATTAAATTTTGATCTGATTTCTAAATTAAATGTCATGTGATTTAATTCCTGGAATTATTTAATCTCAAAATATAGCCAAGAAAGGAGCCCTTTTAACATAAATGAATCCTGCAAACAAGACGCGTATACATATAGTATGAGGAGCACGTTTTCAAGAAAACAGTTGTGGAAAAATAAGATCTATTAGATGTGTCTTTCTCTAATGAATGATACCCGCGCTGTTTACTTCAAAGCTGTAAACATTTGACTTGATCATGTGATCGATTATGATATTTCCTCATTATCTTATTATTGTTATTACCGTGCTTTATATAACATAAGCCGTTTTATCGATTCTTCCATTCAAAGGGCTGTAAAGCATCATGAGAGCATCTGAAACTCCTCACCATTACCAGGTCAAGGCCCTCTATTCAAGCAACATAGAAACGAGGACACTGTGTTATCCACGATCTTAGCACACAACACGCGTTTCATTGCTGGTCCAGCACAACCCAATTCAATATCATCCAGCAGTATAGCCAGACATGGGAAATAGCCCAAAGCCTTCAACACACGTTCTGAAGGAGATGGGGATAGAACCAATGATCTTCCGATTAGCCGTTCTGGTTCTTAAGCCATGCTCCATAAAGTTTTTGGCACGCTCAAACACACAGAGATCATGTGAAAGGAGAGAGATAGTATGGAACTGGTGTTGTGAGTCACTACAGATTCTGCCTAACCGCCTTCTCAAGTTTGGACTTAATTCTTCCTTTTTTTAACACACAAAATGAGTTTTCTCATGCACGAGACCTATAGCACCCGTTTTCATTCTCACTGGTGTGTAGTTATGTCATTAATGTTTAGTTTAATGGATTTGATGTCTTAAGACTTTACTTTCCGGTCTTACTGGGGGGGAAAAATAAACTTTATAAGTGATTTTTACTAAAGATGACCCATCACAAACAGAGCCAGAATGGATATCTTGAGTTATAAGTATACTAATTTTTTTGATTTTGGCTTTAAGTCAATACAAATTAGAGTTAGACTGAGGCGGTTCAATTGGTGAGTTTTAGTTTAGACTGGGGAGACAGGTCATTCATGACTAAGAAGATAAAAGCAAATAGAAAGACTTCACCACTCCCTTTGAAGCTGTGCGTGATTCCTCAAACGGCGCTCCATATGCCAACAACAACATGGTGGGAGCGAGTGGGAAACCACGCATTTGCAGCTTGAATAGTCGAAGAACCAATAGAAAGTTTCTACACGAGAGAAGCAACTTGAATTACAATGGTAAGCATGTTTAAATGCTTCGACCCTCAGTAGGACTAAGATGAACATGGCTCAGGAATGACAGCAAGGAGAAACTTAGTCTGTGAGGTTTAAACAGGCCGGTGAGCAGACACCATCATGTGGCAAGTGGAGGTCGTCCAGACCATGAGCTTCATTCCAACTTCTTTTTAAGATTTATTCACACTTTTCAAGGGAAATAAAAAGCACTGAGGCGGCACCCTTCACAGAGAACTCAACATTGGATGCAAATGATAGAGGAAGATGGTATAAATGGAGATGACTGACTCGATAAAGAAAAGATCCCTTTATACTTTTAACACTAATTATTTTGGATACGAATGACTTTTTTGCTGTTTATTTTCCACACACCCTATAAAATAATTTTATTCAAGGCCAGAGTAGTTCAGCAGTGATTCAGGAACTGATGAGCCAGACGTCCTGGCTTCAATCCCACTGCGGGGTCACAAGAAGCACATATGATATTAATCCCCCATTGTCCACCTTGGTTCTTATCCATCCCCCACGACATGGAGACTAATCATGGACTTCTCTTTAAATAAATATATTGGAATGATTTCAGGAAGAATTTCATATCAAAAACATAATTTCAGATGCTTTAATCAATGTATGACTTTCAATGTATGCCAAGTTTAAGAAAGCATCCATTTACATAATCTATAAATCATGATATTAGTCAGAAGGAACATGTAATATGTCAATGTGTTGGTACCGTGTGTTATTATGTGTAGTTCAAAGTTAAAACCACTACATGGAAAATAATACTTGCATTATAAGAAGTAAGCTTGGCGGGCATGGCTCAGTTGGTAGAGCGGTCGCCTAGTGATCGGAAGGTCGCAGGTTCGATCCTAGCACCTATGGAGAAGTGTATTGAAGTGTCCTCGAGCAAGACACTGTTCCCCTAACTGCTCTGCCCCGTAATGGACTGGCGACCTGTCCAGGGTGTTTCCCCACCTTTCGCCCAATGAGCGCAGAGATGGTTCCTCCTGTTCCCCCCGTGACCCAACTCTGGATCAAGTGGTTGACAATGGATGGATGGAAGTAGTTTATTTGAGGGCTTGATGTGCTCAAGATCCATTGAATCAAATTACGCTGCAATTCAATGGCACAATTCAAGTATTTGCAAATAGGCCTGTGCATGCCTTTTACACACATACAGCCCAACTTAGAATCAATCTTAATGCCCTCGAATGACAAACAACCTGATCAGATACATACACCGATAATACTTTCTCTCTTGATGGGAATCCCTCCGCATGGGAATTTTTTCCAGCTATCCCAAACAAATAAAAAAAATTCACTTGTTTGTAACCTAGCCTTAAAAATTACAAAGTATAAGCGCACAC
>OMLC01101477.1:0-10034 GCA_900302585.1 Regalecus glesne | reverse complement strand
ATGATTACCAAGTGGATTATCATACTGTGGTTTGTGGAGAAGAATTAGATAAAGCGAGACAAAGACTATCTCTTGTCGGGAAGACAATCTGTAGTCGGCGACTGGTCCATCATTTCTGAGTAGACGGTGACTGAAGGCCTTTTCTGTCCATCCACTTTGTTTTACAAGGGGACACATGAAGGAATTGACAGCAGATGAGACAGCCTGGAGGTAACCTCGTTAAACACACGGGTAATTATGATCCTCCCATTTAAGACTCTGGGGAAAAATATTGGGATATCATTTCATTCACTTTGGTGATGCTGCAAGTTGAAGCGATATAGTCAAGGTATGAATACAATTATAGGAAACAAGCAGCCCGATGCTTTTCTGACCTTCCTTGGGTGACAGAGGCAATGACAAAGCCTGGAACGGATGCATTGAGCGTGGTTTATCAAACCACGTGGCTTTGGTCCCCGGTGGGTGTGAGATAGTCAAAATGAAAAATCTCAAGTCGTACTAGGCTCTATAAATCTCAGCAGTTGCTGAAAGGCAAAGTAAAAAGTATGATTTCACTCTCCATCACTGCTCATCTCTATCCGTGCTCTGTTCCCGCCACTGTTGTCTTGACCTGGGGTCAGCATGACACGGAAAGGAAGGGGAGGAAAGCCACTTTATTTGGTCACTATATCCTTAAAATGACATTTGTCCTCTGCCTCTAACCTATTAACCTTGTATAGGAGCAGCGGGCAGCTGGAGCGACCTGGGAACAGTTAGAGGTCCTGGTTTTTTTGGCCTATTTATGCATCCACCTTCCAGCCTCTGGCCCTTCTCCCTAAAATGAGACCAAGCAACCATTCATTTCATCACAAAAAAAGGTGAATCTGTTCAACTGGAGAATATCTTCTTATGCAGTTGAACCTATTCACCTTTTTTTGTGTGATTCTCTTACCTGGGTTATTGAGCCTGTGTCAAGAGCCTTTCATTTCATCCCATTCCATGCTGGGATATTAGGATTTATGTCTCTTTTGTTTTTGTTTTTCTATTTTATTGTTATTTATGCTTCCACCTCACTTAACTTCCCCTGTTTTCCACTGATTGGTACAATGAGTCCATTTCACCGAGGGAAACTTTGAAGTTGTCTATTCAGGCCAAGAGTTGTCGGGACGTAGTTTGAGAAATGGCTTTAATTCCTGATGGTTGAGTTTGATGTGGATTTGGTGTGGTTAAGATTTGGAACTAGCATCTGGTGGGTTATTGCATTTTAAGGTCAGGGTCACATAATCCGACAGGTCAGATTTTGGGGTAACATAGAGGGGTTCTCTTGAACTACCAACTCCAGGGAGAGTGAGCATTTTCAAATCATCGGGGCTTAACAACAGTGGGCATTTGTTTTCAGGATAACGGGCAGTTGGATAAATGTCCTTTTGTTGTAGTGGGACGTTTTTCAGACCATCGGGGGTTTCAGAATAATGGGCTGTCAGAACAATGGCATGACACCGCTTTGTCATTCTGTGCCTGCAGAATAACGTTCAGATCCATCTTCACATGCCACGGTATACTTGCACCATTAGAAAACCGTGTTTCGTGATGAATATTCAAATGGTGCATCCTCCTGGCAGCAGCGAGCGAGCCACTGTAGCTCAGTGGCTAGAGAGAATGCTTCAGGAGCTGATGAGCAAGAGGCTGTGGATTTGACCCCACCATGGGGTGTCACGAAAGGCATCGGCCTTAATCCCCCCGAGCTCCATCTAAGTCTGTATTCACCCCCACAGTGTGGGGACTAATCGTGACGTGTAAAACGACTTCTCTCTCGCAAGCAATAGAGGGGACAGTGTATTCCCAAATAAACAGCTATCACAAGCAGGGATTTCCACAAACTTCAGCTTTAAAGGGTGATTTCTTTTTTCCCACAATCTGTTTTTATTGTAGTTAATTCTATTTGAATAATAAATGAATAAATAGATTCCCTTATCAGCCGCACAAGAGGAAATTTGGATTTCTCTGCATTTTAACCCATCCTGTTGTATAGGAGCAGTGAGCTGCCATCATATGGTTCTCAGGGAGCATTTAGGGGTTCAGTGTCTTGCTCATGGACACCTCGACATGCTGTATGCAGGACTGGGGATCAAACCTGGCAGACCCTCTATCCACAGCTATACCACACCTAATATGCCACCCAAATGGTTGTGGTCTTTTGATTGGTGGGTATGATCACTCTGCTCACTGGTTTCAATGTCAAGACTTTGGACAGGGCATTACAACAGCCCATTTTGAGGCCAAAGAACTCTATCAGAGTTGTTTCACTAAGTCCAATTCAACCCAACAGTCGAGTCAACATTCAGTGAAAGCAGCAGATTTGCTATGAATTAGAATCTACAAAATGGCTCTTGTGAAGAAGGGCAGCATCTACCACAAACTAAATCGTGTATATGCATGGATACAAAAGGTACTTAAGAGGGGCGGCATAGCTCAGCGAGTAGAGCGCTCATCTGGTAGTTGGAAGGTTGCAGGTTCAATCCTGGTCCAGCAGAAAGCATGTCGAGGTTTCCTTGAGCAAGACACTGAACACCTAACTGCTCAGCATGCTGGCAGCTCACTACTCCTATATAAAAAGATGAGTTAAAATGCAGAAAGAAATCCAAATTTCCCCTTGCGGGACTGATAAAGGAAACATTTTATATGATTTATTCATTTAAATGCAGAGAACAAATTCCACCAGCCAGTGTTGTGAGGCAATAAACCAGTAAAAAGACACTAAGATGGTCACTCCTGCCCAGCTAGCAGGAGTGAGCATCAATGTGATGGATTATTGTTGATGAGATTTCAGGTAACAGCTTTTAACCATCCCTGTCTTTTTTACTGTTCAAATGGGGCGGTATAGCTCAGTGGGTAGAGCGGTCGTCTGGCAGTCAGAAGGTTGCAGGTTCGATCCCCGGTCCTGCATACAGCATGTCGAGGTGTCCTTGAGCAAGACACTTAACCCTTAACTGCTCCCCGAGCATTATATGTTGGCAGCTCACTGCTCCTATATAATAGGTTGGGTCAAAAATGCAGAGAAATCCAAATGTCCCCTTGCGGGACTGATAAGGGAATCATTATTATTATTATTATTATTATTATTAAATATGCAGAACTGTCACATGAGCTGTGCAAAGTCTCATAAAGCAGAAGATAAAGGAGGCAATTATTATCATTTAATTACATTAAAAGACTGTTTCTTCTATCCCAGCGTGCTTGTATCGAACCCATGCTAACCTCTAACCCACTACTGGGCTTGTCAGAGGGATCATTTTTTAAAGCATTTATGACTGTATGACCGAGGACCCCCTAGTGGTTATGGTGGCCCAAAGCCTTGAAAAAAACCTGTTTTATACTACAAATGAGTGGCAACTCCTAAACTGTCTTTTCACCTGAATAGGAGCCCTGGAGAAAGGGGAGAAATGCAGACAGCACCTCTGTATTTTCACTTATCCCAGTAGGTGAAATAAGGGATGATTTGTCACCCTGTCCAAGCAACGGAGAAGGGGAGATATGCCTTGTGGCGATCTATAATCCACTACTCTATAATCTCATCTTCACTTTTCAAAACCATTATCTGCTCGTGGATTTCATCAAGATGTGCTAATTTACTCCCTGCCCCTCTGTATCACTCCCTCTTCTCAGTTCATCAGGGAGATTGACAGATGGAGAGCTAAGATTTCATCACTTAATCCGTCAGATGTCTAGTGAGGACATGACACGTGATTTCTGAAAACTGCCATAAAAACATTAATTATCACTCCCCCTTGTGTGTTGGGCAGAAGTGTGTGTACTTGTGTAAGGGCAGTTGTAGGTGTATGTGTGGGTTTTGTGGGGTGGGGTGTGGCTCTTGTAGAGGTAGATGTGTGTTTGGGCATTCACATTTTCACACTAGTGTCATGTTTTCTACATGTGTACCCGTTATCTGTTCCCGTATGTGGAGGTACATGGGTGTGTGAGTGAGGGAGGGAGGGAGTAAGTATCAGATGAGGGGGGGGTGTATAATTTCTCACCCAGCCAGCAGATATCAGACTTCGTTTGAATTAAACAGAGATCACCTAGAGGATCAGCTACTGCAGTAAGTCAAAGAAGGAAGGAGAGGCACTTTATTTAGTCATTGTATTCCTTCAATAAAATGTGCCCTCTGCATTTAACCCCTCCTATGGTATGGGAGCAGTAGATGGCAGCAGCACCTGGGAGCGACAAGGGGTTCAGTGACATTTCAACATGATTTCTGATGGAGCCGGGGACTGAACCAGCAACCTTTTGATGAATAGATGACCCACTCTACCTCCTGAGTCATGCCGGCCCTTGAAAAGGGCCGATATCAGACCATGGCTTGTTGTGGTGACATCCAAGCACTTTATCTACACAATGAGAGCATGACCCACACCAGCATCTATAGACCCTACAGGTGAAGTTCAGCAGTGTGAGGCTATTAAGGGATATTATTGATACATTATTTCAACCTTACATGTATTCTGATGGGTTTTTTCTCCCTTTAATACATTGAGAATACTTGCCTAGAGACTGACTTTAGTTCTCATCTAAAGGTAAGGGGGTAACACAAATTGATACGCGGTTTATTATGAATTTGCGATGAAAAAACTGTATGGAAGGGGAGGTGTTTTTTTTTTTGTTTTTTTTGTTTAAAACAAATGCACCCTGTCAAAATTTCCACAGGAAGCTATGGGTTTTAATTGCCTTAATGGCATCAATACTTACTTTGCATTTTTATTGTTTTTCCATCTCGAGTCTTAGCACAAATGAGTTAACTATTTAAAATGGACCTCCTGTGGGTAGTGAGCAGGGGGCCACCCGCAGGACGTCCGGTGAAATGTTTCTACTCCATGTGAAACTCTCAGAATGGATATAAACAAACATAATAATGAGCAGATCTCAAAAGCTAAAAAAAAAATACACATAGTATGAATAACTTATGGAGTTATAAGAAATATTGTGTTCCATTTTCTAAACTCAGAACTGTTTTGGATCAATATGTTTTGTGTTCCTTTTATTTTGTGTTTATTTACTAAAATATTTACTAAAATGAAAAAAAAAATCATGAGAATGGAGAGCCAAGCGCGTAATGGTCAATGTCTCTGTGGTATCATAATGGTTAAACCAAGTGAATGATGCAGTGTAGAAGATCATACCCCCTTTGAAGAGTCAACCCCAAGTATTCAAACTCATCCACCTTCCTCACCTCTACTCCTTGCATTCTCACCATTCCACCGTGTCCCCTCTCTTTCACATATATGTATTCTGTCCTGTTCTCAATGACTTTCATTCCTCTTCTCTCCAGTATCTACCTCTCCATACTCCCCTCAATCCGCTCCCAACTCTCACCACAGATATGTCATCTGTGAACCTCATAGTCCACGGAGACTCCCGTCTGATCTCGTCCATCAACCTCTTCATCACCGTCGCAAATAAGAATGGGCTCAGAGCTGATCTTTGATATGACCCCACCTCTACCTGGAACCCATCTGTCCTTCCTACCACATGCATTACTCTTACACACTTCTCTGCCACTCCTGACCTCCTCATACAGCATCGCTCCTCCTCTCTCGGCTCCCTGTCATATACACTTTCTCGAAATCCACAAAGACACCATGTGACTCGTTCTGAACTTCTCTATAGTTCTCCATCAACATTCTCAAAACAAACATTACATCTGTGGTGCTCTTTCGTGGCTATTGCAACCACCGCCACTGAAACACCGATAATGGATTATTTTACTGCTCTGTCCATATCTGGTTAGGCTCTGTAACAACAGCCAGCATGGAGAAGAGTAGGAGAGAAGACGGCTCTCAGTGCACCAAGGAGGATGAGAGAGAGAGTTACAGTTAAAGCACCACAGATGACGATCACTCTGACAAAACACTCAATACAGAGTGAGTCTGGGAAAAGCGAGTCATCAGCAGATAGAAAGAGATGAAAGAGGAGAGGGAGTCGACACATAATTAGAATAGCTATAATTACAATTGAATTATCTTCTCTTTCAAATCAAACACTCCAAGATATTAGTGGAGTATTGTTCAGCCAATGCATTATAGACTTTTTTTAAAAACTTGAGTTTAGCTCAAGTTTTAGCTCAACCATGTCATGTGATATGGTACTTCAGTACACTTTAACAACTATGACAGGGCCCACTACAGCAAATTCCATCCATCCATCCATCCATCCATCCATCCATCATCAACTGCTTATCCAAAATTGGCTCACGGGGTAAATTGAGCCCATCTCAGCACTCTTTTGGGCAAAAGATGGAGTAACACTCTGGACAGGTCAACAGTCCTTCACAGGGCAGAACGGTCAGGGTCACGGGGACACTTCGATCAGCTTCTCTGCAGGTGCGGAGATCAAATCTGCAATGTTCTGATCACCAGATGACAACTGTACCCACTGAGCCATGCTGCCCAGCCCCCACTACAGCAAATGAAAATGGAAATTTAATATCCAGGAATTCTCATTAGAGAGACTACCACTGACTAACCCCGGGACAAATCGACCACATTAGGGGTGGCGTGGCTCAGGAAGTAGCGAACCCCTAACTGCTCCCCGAATACCGTGCTGCAGCTACACTCACCGGTCCTATACGATAGGATGGGTTAAATGAGGAAAACACATTCCACCAGCTTTGGTCATGTGGAAAATGAACCATCCTATTCTAACAATTCTATTCTGTTTGAACAATGATTTTCTATTCTGGTCATACAATTTGGAACATTGGCTAAACATAGATATTACGTTTTGACCTAGTCTTGTTTGACTTGCCACTATTGGCTACACGCAGCATTTGAAATATCTACTCATATGTCCTTTTAGGCCACTCCACTGTTCGCTGCACCATCACCACATTTTTGCTGAAGTTTTGGCCACTCATGGGTAATATTGTATTCTATTGCCAACTAACTGTACTTTAACTTGTTTATACTTTGTACTTGTTCAGACTCTGTACTTTTTCATTGTTGATATTTTCTCATCTCTTCTCGGGTGTTTTATTCACCGTTTAAACCAATTGAGGCCGACAACTGCAATTTCATTGAACTCGCGCAATGACAATAATATTTTATAATATTTACTTTCCTTCTGTCTAACATTTTCTCTTCTTTCCTTCCTCATCTCACTTAACTTTTCCCCCCATCTCTCCGGATATCAAATCAGCTCAAAACAAACACACACACACACACACACACAAAACAAATCCATTTCCCCCAGGGGAAATAGATCGAGTCACGCTAAAATTGTGTTTCCACAGTCAATCTGTCCTTGTGCTGTGGACCAGCCACAGAAGATATGCATGGATGCCTGCACACCCACCCCGGTGAGATGGAGCTGCAGAGACATCCCCTTCCACATTAAGTACTAACTTAAAAAAAAAACGGATTTCTTCTTATTACTCATGGAGGATATGATTTTATCCATGTGTGTGAGTCTGGTCTGGAGAGACGGCTGCTGGTGGCTTACCACCTCACAGCCATCTACTTTTAGGATTCTGTGCGATTAAGAAAAGCTTTGAAATGTCATCCAGGAAGCACTTGGAGATTTGGGGAGTTTTCACTGACTGACATCTCCAGCAGACACAGAGATACCGTCCAGCTGCCCTTATTGAATTCCACTGGGGCTCATTAAACAGCAATATAGGGCACACGCTGGCAGCACGATGTATGCCTTCATGCCTGGAAAAGACTCTGAAGTAGGGGAAATTGGCATGTATGTGTGCCTGAAGCTTGTAATAACAGGACTGAGTGTGTGTGTGCTCAAACCTGTGCCTGCCTGTGTTTGTATTCACATGTGCTTTGTGCCCATTTTGAACACGTGCACCATGCATGTGTGTGTGTACCCATATATGAGAATACATTTAAAGAAATGTACGTGTTCATGTCTGAAAGTGAGAATGTGACTGTATACGCATGTTCGCACAAGCCAGTCCCTATTAGCCCGGTACAATCAACTCAAATTGACTGATGCCTTGAATGAAATGTACCGGTATTGTTACCAGACAGTGAAAGGACCGTGTACAAGAGCCATCCCTGAACAGACAGGATATGCTGATACTTATCAATAAAAGTAAATAGACACATTGTATCATTCGGTAACCAATTGATTCTATGCATCTTGAGGGAGGAGCTGTGCTCTCTTTTTAGACTGACATTGACATATTCAAAGCTACATCAGTCAACTTTTGCGGACCGGTGCGGACCGGTGGCGCGGCGCTAGAACTCCGCGCGTTAGCTCTCAAAGTTGCTGCATCGAATCCAGCAGATGTATACGATTTATTGGGGCGGCATAGCTCAGTGGGTAGAGCGGTCGTCTGGCAGTCAGAAGGTTGCAGGTTCGATTCCCGGTCCTGCATACAGCATGTTGGGGTGTCCTTGAGCAAGACACTGAACCCCTAACTGCTCCCTGAGCGCCATATGTTGGCAGCTCACTGCTCCTATACAATAGGTTGGGTCAAAAATGCAGAGAACAAATTTCCCCTTGCGGGACTGATAAGGGAATCATTATTATTATTATTATTTGAAAAAAGAAACTGGTCATAACATAATCCAGCAGCATGATGGAGGTATTGAAAAACAGCTCCACGTGAGCTTTAGCCGAAACAACACAGGCTGCATATTCTCCTTCTGTGTATCATAGGCTGCACACCACAGGAGAAGTATAAAAGAACAAGTTAGATGGGCTCATGCATATTAATATGTACGAGGGGGATCCATACTGTGAGAGCCCACTATGAATCCCACATAGGTTCATATCTTCAAGTCTTTTGCATGGCACAGAGATAACCTCATCTGCTTCTCCTCTTACTAATGGAATTTCAAATCCAGTCAACGAGCAGGCGTTTCACAGCACTCTCATATTCATCCAGCCCTTACTCCCCTCACCCAGTCTCTAATTGCTCCTCAAGCAGTTTGCGATATCCTTTGCTGAAAGTGGGAGTCAGCCGTTACATGTACAGAAAATGAACCATAATTTGGCAAAAGAATCCTTTTGGTTTGACATCCCACTAGAAGCAATCAAAGAGCTTCAAAAGATTTGAAGGGATGCTTGCTTTATGCCTTCTCTCCTTTCTGTTTTAGTCTAGTCTTTCTCATATTACTGGTTCCCAGGGAAGAGGTGCATGGAGCCTTTTCCCCACACCCTTCTCTTTACGCCTCACTTGCACAACTGGATTTCATTCTAGATAGTTAGGAAAGGATTGAAGGATATATATATATATATATTTAAAAAAAAACTCTGCCCGCATTTCTGGCAGAATCGGGTCATATGGACGGCTTAGGATGGTTCATCTTAGAGGCAAAGCGGTACAGGGCTGAGAATGCCTGCAGTTGATAAAGCCACCATCATATTTAACATTTTAACTTTAACCCAATTTAACTTTTTTGTCCTTCTCTCTATCTCCCAAGAGAACATTTAGTTTACTCACATAGACCCTTCTGTGGTGACGATATCTACATCATGGTAGTGATAAGAGCACAAAGGGCAACTCGTGTTAGAAATATCAGAAGAAAACATACTACCCCGATCTAAAAAAGCCTTTGGCAATGGTTGAGAATGTGTGTTTTTCTCATCTTATCAAGGACAGTTTAAACATTGACATCTATCTGTTATGGTAACATTACTGGGAGAATAGGGGAAGTGAAAGATAGTCTTTTTGGTAACTCATCACTCAAGTGGACACCCCTGGTGCCATCCATTCAACCACACAGTGGCCTATTTAAGAGCTCTCTCTCTCTCTCTCTCTCTCTCTCTCTCTCTCTCTCTCTCTCTCTCTTTCTGTCTCTCTCTCTCTCTCTCTCTCTCTCTCTCTCTCTCTGTCTCTCTCTGTCTCTCTCTCCCTCTCTCTCTCTCTCTCTCTCTCTCTCTCTCTCTCTCTGTCTCTCTCTCTCTCTCTGTCTCGCTCTCTCTGTCTCTCTCTGTCTCTCTCTCTCTCTCTCTCTCTCTCTCTCTCTCTCTCTCTCTCTCTCTCTCTCTCTCTCTCTCTATCTCTCTCTCTGTCTATCTCTATGTCTCTCTCTCTATCTATC
>OMLC01101469.1:0-10763 GCA_900302585.1 Regalecus glesne | reverse complement strand
CAGTGGGTAGAGTGGTCGCCTGGCGATCGGAAGGTTGCAGGTTCGATCCCCGGTCCTGCATACAGCATGTCGAGGTGTCCTTGAGCAAGACACTTAACCCCTAACTGCTCCCCGAGCGCCATCTGTTGGCAGCTCACTGCTCCTATACAATAGGTTGGGTCAAAATGGCAGAGAACAAATTTCCCCTTGCGGGACTGATAAGGGAATCCTTTTTTTTTTTTTTTCCTTTTTTTTAGGTTTAACCACAAAGTTTTCTTGGCTTATCTTGTTGGATTGTTATGATTCTGTACACATAGAAGCCATTAGTTCTGTTCTCAAATGGAAAAAGACGACACTAAAAAAATGTACAGATGACATTATAATCAAATCTCTCTTTTTCAGAATATGCATGTGTGTGTATTACCTCCCATCTCAAAGCAGAATGTGATCAGCCATCCCAGTCCAGCTGAAAACGCTCGTTCTATCTCACTGAATACATTGCCTAGCAATACAGAAAAAATAGATTTATCAGGCAAGCGCAATTTTTACAGATGACAAGAAATTACATACACAAATGCAATTGAAATATGATAGTGTTGGTAGAAGTAGCTGTGAAACTGTTGGTAAAGGTAGTTAGCGTCATGTTGGTAGAGGTAGTTAGGACTAGTACCAGTTATGGTTATCAGATGAGCTGTTTGGGGTATTATAGGAAAATTACATTTATTTTACAACCTGCATTTTATTTTCAGTTTTTACTATTGTGCATATTGTTACAATAACAATTCATTGAACAGCGTCATTGTGTAGTTTTCAGACATTGGGCCACCTCTTTAAAACAGTATCTAATAGAGCAAAGGAGCATAATTCTTAAATATGTTCTTTCTAAACCAATATCACCAATTTAGCTGCAAGATGAAGTTATCAAGGTCCAAACACATAGCACATAAACCCAGCAAAATTCCAAAGTTTACATGGCACAGCAAAGTAGCTTAATAGTATAAACTTGAATAATTACTAGTTGATGGCAACCATGTTTTGAAGTTTAACTACAGTTGGATCTTTTTGCAAAGACCTGAGTGCAAAGATGAAATATGAAAATGTATAACTAGACTAAAAGCCAGAGAATGATTATACTTCAAAGATTGTTAATAGTGCCTCCTAAAGGGCCAATTGCTAACATTTATACAGGTAACCTTTATATTGGTACAGTAGGGAAAATAAGTATTTTATCCCCTGCTGATTTTGTGAGTTTGCCCCCTTAGAAAGAAATGAGCGGTCTATAGTTTTCATTGTAGGTTCATCTTAACATTGAAAAACATCATATTTTTTTAAATCCCAGAAAATCCCAGTGTTTGAATTTGAAACATTCATCTGTGTTTTGCTGAGGAAAATACGTATATAACCCCCGTGGCAAACATGACTCAATATTTGGTGGAGAAACCCTCGATGGAAAGCACAGTGGTCAAATGTCTTGATGCATGCTCGCTAATCTAGGTATGGAAATCACAAAAAAGAGGTGAATCAGTTCAACTGGATCAGATCCAGTTGAACTGATTCACCTCTTTTTTTGTGACAGTGGTCAAATGTTTATTGTACTTGGCCACTACGTTTGCACAGATCCCAGGAGGGATTTTGGCCCACTCCCCTTTGCAGATCTTTTCCAAATCCTTTAGGTTTGTAGGTTGTCGCTTGGCTACGTGAAGCTTCGCTCCCTCTACAGATTCTCCATAGGAATAAGGTTCAGAGACTGACTTGGCCACTCCATGACCTTAATATGCTTCTTCTTGAGCCACTCCTTTGTTGCCTTAGCGGTATGTTTTGAGTCATTGTCATGTTGGAACACCCATCCATGACCCATTTTCAGTGTTCTGGCTGAGGGAAGGAGATTCTCACCCAAGATTTCCCACTCCATGGCCCCATTCCTCCTCCCCTTGATCCAGTGGAGTCGTCTTGTCCTCTTAGCAGAGAAACAGCCGTTTCCACTGCCATACTTGATGGTGGGAATGGTGTTCTCGGGTCCAAGTCAGCTTTTTTCTCCCTCCTAACACGGCAAGTTGTGTTGATGCCAAAGTGCTCAATTTTAGTCTTGTCTGACCACAGCACTTTCTCCCAAGACTCCTCTGAATCATCCAGGTGCTCATCGGCACACTTCGGACAAGGCCTGGACATGTTCAGCAGGGGAACCTTGCAGACACTGCATGATTTCAATTCATGACAGCAAAGTCTGTTACCAATGGTCTTCATGGCGACTGTGGTCCCAGCACCCTTGAGACCATCAAAAAGCTCCTGCTGTGTAGTTCTGGGTTATTACCTCACCTTTCTCATGGTCAGTTTCACTCCACGAGGTGAGCTCTTTTTTGGAGCCCCAGACCGAGGGAGACTGATGGTCAATTGGTGTCTCAATGTGTTTACCAAGGACTGTTCTCTGCCAAAGACATTATATAGTTAGAGCATATGGTATTGACTAATGCGCGCTATGCTCTCATTTAGTCTCTCTTGCTGAATGAATGTCCCTGTATGTTTCCCTTTTTTTCTCACTTTCTATTAATGTGACCTCGGACAAACCCGGGAGATGTGTAATCAATGCCAGCCTGTTGATCAGGACTAAGATGGTTGGACTGATTTGTCGACTGCTATTCCCACCTCTTTAAAGATCATCATCCCTCTGTCCACATTAGAAACATGATGAAACTTGGCCCAGTGGCTTGATCTGGCGTGTTTTCATTTTAGATGTTCATTGATTAGTACCTTCACTATGAAGGAGGTTATCATTATTATTTCTGATTTACCTTTTGTAATTCAATTACTATTCTGTCATCCTGATCATGTTGTATGCTGTAAATGTGGTCTTATTCAGTTTACACATCATCCATTGCACGGCTGTCCATCTTTGGAGACTGCTGTTCTCCCTGAAGTTTCTTCCTATTTTTCTCCCTTTTAGAGGGGTTTTTCAGAGGGCGTTATTACTTATCCGATGTGAGGGTCAATAAGGACAGGATGTTGTTTTAATGTAAAGTCCACTGAGTCAAATTTTTGATAATGGTCTATAAAAGTAAAATTGACTTCACAAAATCAGCAGGGGGTGAAATACTTATTTTCCCTCTGAATGCAATGAAAATGCAATCATACCAACTAACTGATTGAAACGTGTGTGTGTGTGTGTGTGTGCATGTGTGTGTGTGCGTGCGCGCGTGTGTGTAGATGTCTTCTCCAGGTAACTGGATGCATCTCCAGTATCAGTCGAAACTCCAGGCAAGGAAAGCTTTGTCTAAAGATGGCAAAGTGTTTGGAGATTGCATCATGGTTGGAGTCAAACCCTGTATTGACAAAGTGAGACTGCAGGCTTGAAATTACAACACAATTCAAATTCAGTTAGTTGCAGTCTCATTAGGTCCCCCTATACCTTGTGACGTCAGCCATTGTAAGGCCGATTCGGTAAACATTTCCACCTCTAAGTAGACTTCGGATTCACATTTAATGGCAAAGAAACATCTGCTGGTATACAAAAAAGGTGAATAAATTTGGTCTCCATCTGAAAAATGGAGAGACATTTGTAAGCCGTTAGGATTTTTAAGCTTGTCAAAATCCTGATGTATTATAACATACTCACCCATACAGGTTGAGTTTTGCTGTTAGAGCTGTGCGGGTTAGTTTAGGTAGGGCAGCAGACCCTCCCCCAAACATTGATATTGTATATTTCATTAAATGTGCAAAAAATAAAGCCTGCTGGATTGTTGAGACATTACATTGTTTTTAAATAATTCCATTACCTTTAGCTGAAAGAGATACATGATGCAAAACTAAACCTGACTGTTTGGCATGAGCAGTGAGTATACTATTTGTTTACCAAAGAACTTGGGGAAATATAATTCAAAAAATTCAAATGGCTTTAATATCAGGCTTCATTGTCATGACTAAATTGATTTGAGTCAAAGTACTTTAGTGATATAGCCATTTTTTTCATATTTTGTGTGAGAAAAACCTAATCTAAAGTGGTTATAAGTGGAGATGCACGTTTGGAATCATGTTGATAATAGATGTGAATCAAATCACACCTAATCTGGATACAAGAGGCCAAATCTAAACAAGGCTCATCTGTCATTGTCTACTTATCTATTTTCAACTATATCTCATCACTATGGGGCAGCATAGCTCAGTGAGTAGAGCAGTCGTCTAGCGATTGGAAGGTTGTTGGTTTGATCCCCGGTCCAGCAGAAAGCATGTCAAGGAGTCCTTGAGCAAGACACTAAACCCCTAACTGTTCCCCCCGAGCACATATGGTGGCAGCTCTCTGCTCCTATACAATAGGATGGATTAAAAGGCAGAGAATTCAAAATTGTCCCTTGTGGGACTGATAATGGAATAATAATTAATAATCCATCCATCGTCAACCGCTTATCCGGTGTTGGGTCGCGGAGGTAGCAGATTTCAGCTGGGACCTCCAAGCTTTCCTTTCCCTTGCAACATCCACTAGCTCTGATTGGGGATCTCAAAGCATTCCCAGGCCAGTGTGGAGATATAATCCCTCCATCTGGTCCTTGGTCTACCCCGTGGCCTTCTCCCAGCTGGACGTGCCTGAAAAACCTCTTTTGGAAGGTGACCAGGTGGCATCCTTACTAGATGCCCCAACCACCTCAACTGGCTCCTTTCTATTTGTAGGACCAGTGGCTCTACTCTGAGTCCCTCACGTATGTCTGAGCTTCTCACCCTATCTCTAAGGGAGACACCAGACACCCTCCTAAGAAACCTCATCTCAGCTGCTTGTATCCAGATCTTGTTCTTTCAGTCATGACCCAGCTTTCATGGCCATAGGTGAGAGTAGGAACAAACATTGACCGGTAGATGGAAAACTTTGGCTTCTGGCTAACCCTAGGCCCGGTCGGGCTCCGTGGCAAATGTGGCCACTAGGCGTTCACTGACGGGCCCTCCTTCTGGGCCTGGCTCCAGATGAGGGCCCCAAGCTTCCTCCAGGCAGGTTGGCGTCACTTCTTCCTGGATCTTTCATGGGGTCTTCTTGAACCATTCTTAGTCTGGTCTCTCACCTGAGATTCATTTGCCATGGGAGACCCTAACAGCAGCACCAGGCTCCAGGCAACACAGCTCTCAGTTCCATAGAGACACTGAGACCTCTCCACCATAATAAGGTAGTGGTTCCTCAGAGAGGATAATTAATAAACATTAATTAGATGGTGACCTGTCCAGGGGGCTACCCTGCCTTTCACCCAATGAGTGCTGGGATAGGCTCCAGCATGGCTCTGTGACCCAACTTCAGATAAGTGGTTGATGATGGATGGAGGAGTTTTGTCACTACGTATGTTTTCATTCTGTGGTCTTGTGTGTTTTGTGTGTATACAATTGAAAGTTTTTGTCTGTATATTATGTAATGTGTGTGTCTGTGTTTGTGTGTAACATATTTAATCTTTTTAGTGTGTGTTTGTGTGCTCTCTTCCTCAGAGTGTGATGGAGAGCTCAGATCGTGTGTTGTCCTGCAGTTCTGTTTTAAGCCCTCCTTCCAAAGGAACTCCCTCATCCAATAGCTCTCGGCTCTCTTCAACTCCTCTCCTCCCCTCTACCCCTCACTCCTCCATGAGACCGCTTAGTGCTACCTACCATGCTTCCAGCAGTGACTACCAGGTAATCAGAGTTATGTCTTTTATTAGTTATTTCCGTCCAATCTATTTTCGAGGTGGTTCGGGTATCTAGTAAGGATGCCAGCTGGTTGGCTCCCTAATAAGGTATTCCTGGCCCAAGCAGCTAGTAAGAGACCACAGGGTAGACCAAGGACCAGGTTGAGGGATTATATCTCCAAGCTCAGCTGGGAAAACCTTGAGATCCCCCAGTCAGAGCTGGTTGATGTGGCATGGGAAAGAGAACCTTGGGGTTCTTTGCTGGAATCTTCTATTTCCATGGCCTGGCTCTGGATAAGTGGTTTAAGATGGATGGATATTAATCCATCTCTAACACTGTATTTAATATATATATTTCTGAAGGGTTCAAATTAGGACTGTCTCTTTTTATAATGCCCTCAGAAAATATAGAGCTTTTCACCTTTTGTTCCTATTGCGACTCCAAGTTTTATTTTAATGTAATATTTTTCACCCCTCTAAGACAATTTCACTACATGTACCTATTAAAACTACCCAGCCTCTCCCATCAGGGGGCACCACAGCAGATCATCACCTCCATCTCTTCCTGACCTCTACATCTTCCTCTGTCTCACCAGCCTCCTGCATGTCCTCCCTCACCACATCATAAACCTCCTCTTTGGTCTTCCTCTTCTCCTCTTTTTTACTAAGAGCTCCATATTCAGCATCCTTCTCTCATTATACCCAATATCTCTCTTTTGCATATCTCCTAACCATCTTCCTTCTCTTGGTTTTTCCCAAACCTTCCAACCTGAGTTGTCTCTCTAATATACTCATTCCAAATCCTGTCATTCCTTGTCACGCCCAACAAAAAACAGTAGCATCCTAAATTTTGTCCAACTCCCTTACCACCTCTTTTTGTCAGTGGCACCATCTCTAAACCATACAACATTAGCTTGTCTCACTACCGTCTTGTATTCCTTCCCTTTAACTCCCTTGGTACCAACAACCCTTCTCCACTCTGCTGAGGACCAGGACTCCCCCTTCTCCATCACTAAGGCTGATTTTTGCCGCTCGTTCATGTGGATCAACTTATGCAAGGCAGCTGGCCTGGAGGGCATCCCTGGACCTGTTCTGAAGGTCTGTTTTCCATCAGCTGGCAGGGTTATTCAACATATTTAACCAGTTCCCTTCCCTCTGGACTGTCCACACCCGTTTCAAATCCACCACTATTGACTGCATTCCTAAAAGGCAGAAAGTAACCAATCTCAATGACTGGTGCCCCAATGCCCTCACCCCCATAGCCAGCAAGTGTTTTGAGAAGCTGGTAAATTCCCTCATCTACCGCATATCCCCTTCCATCTTCGATGCCCTGCAATTTGCATATCACCCAGACAGAGCTACAGAGGATGAGATCCCTCACATTCTACCCACCACCCACTCGACTCCTATGTGAGGATACTTCATCACCTGGTACGGCAGCTGTACCAGAAATGACCTAAAGACATTGGGTAGGGTGGTGGGTGTAGCCCAGCACATCACTGGATGTGAGCTGGTTAGTCTGTGGGAGCTGTACATCCAGGGGTGCCTCGGGAAGTCCCTGCAGGTTATCAAAGATTCATCACACCCACAGAATTGCCCGTTCTCCCTGCTGCCCTCAAGGAAGAGGTACAGAACTCTCAAAACACACACAAGCAAACTGAAGAATGGCTTCTTTCCTCGGCCCATAAGTCTTCCTAATAAGACGGACACACACAAAAGTGCAACCTTAGCTCAGTAGGTAGAGCTGTCGTCTGGCTTATCAAAAGGTTACAGGTACAATCCCCGGTCCTGCAGGAAACATTTAATGGTGTCCTTGATCAAGACACTGAACCCCTAACGGCTCCGAGTGCCATATGGCGACAGCTCACTGCTCCTATACAATAGGATGGGTTAACATGCAGTGAAATCCAAATTTCCCCTTGTGGGAATGATAAGGGAATCTAAATAAACTTGAGGGGCATATCCGTTGATAACATTAATCACCGCACCTTCAATTTACAGCCTCATACTCATCGCTCTGTCTGATACTCTCTTCACCTCCAACACACCCTTGACATACAGTGTCTTAAGAATTACCCCTACCTTGTTACTCCTCCTATCTTGTACCATAGTAGAAGAGTTACATCCACCTTCAGTGGTCCTGGCCTTGTTCCCTTTCCACCTGGTCTGTTGCATACACAATATATCTACTTTCCCACTCTTCATCTCTTCCAGCCAACTCTCTCCCTTTGGCAATCATAATGCCAACAAGCTCAAACTCTCATCTCTGCACTTCTACCCTTCCTTCTCACCCGCTGCCCCTGGACATGCCTCCCCTTTTCCTTTGCCCAGCAGTAGCATAATTTCCATCGACTGGTCAACAATACCGATGGCAGTCGTTGGTAACCTGGACCCTGACCAATCCCGTATGGAAATCTGATTTATGATCTCCATACTTGATTTGGCACGGGGGAGGAATCAGTCAAGAGTTGGGGCAGTCATCTAGTAATTGAAAGATTGGTGGCTCAATCCCTTACCCCTTCCAGAAAGTGTGTCAAAGTTTCCTTGATCCCTGAGATGAAACGGTGACCTGTCCAGGGTGTTTCCCTGCCTTTCGCCCAGTGAGCTCTTGGATAGGCTCCAGTGTGACGTCGTAACCCAACTTTGGATAAGTGATTGATGATGGGTGGATATTTGATTTGGCAAAAGATTTACACTGGATACCCTTCCTAACGCAACCTTTCCTAATTTTTCTGGGCTCGGGAACAGCAGTAAGAATTTATCTGCATCTTCAGTGGCAGGGTTCATTTTACCACATCTATGAGGCCCAAAAACTTCCTTTCTTATTATCCCCAAAACTAAAGTCTAACATTTCTAACAAACGGTTGAAAAGTGAAAATCTTCTCATATTAAAACTGTAGATCAGCTTTTGGCTGTAGTTACTGCTATTATCCGTATTAGATATGGATTAATGAACTCTTCAGTTAGATTTGGGAAATTTTGATCACTCCATGATTTTTTTTTTCATATTCAAAAGTTATCTGAATGCCATTTTTGACAAATAGATAATCCTAAAAGAGCGAAAGATTATCACATATGAATATATTTTAATATTTATTTTACAGCAAAACTAAATAATTGAGGGGAGATTAGTATTTCTAAAGTATATGGGCACATGTTTCTTTGGGGTTTGGCATATACATGGGTATGTGGATATAGTTCTGAGACAGTATCTCTGTTCTTTTATTGTAGGTGGTGGCAGATAAACTTACTCCACGGAAAGATGACAGCTTTATTTCCAAGGCAATGGAATATATGTTGGGCTGGTGACATCACACAATACATTGTGGTTAATATGGCTTGTATTCCAAACAATCAGTCCTCTTCTCAAGAAAGGAAGGGGTGATATGAGGGATGGTTGGTCCATCACTCTTTTTAAAGTTTTTTTTCTCTCTCCCTGTCATGCTGTGTGTGTTAGTTTTAACAATGACTTTACCTATATTCCCCTTTCAGTGTCTCCATGTTTAATCTAGTTAGCTTCCTGGTCTTTCTGTTGATTCAATAAATTCTGAATGATTTTAAATGTTCTCTGTGGTCTGGATTGGACAAGAATTAGATGAATGATGGGGAATCTGTATCGTGTAGGAAAATAATCTAACTTGTTTCACAGGATGGTTCCATTGAAAGAAAACGGGTTGAGGAGCTGCATTGATGTTGGTTGCCATGAGCCTTTTTTTCTTTAAGAGGGAGACAATCAATACAAATGAGAATTTAAATTTAGAAAAAAAAAATCTGAACCAGTTTAGTGGCCATGTAGTTCAGAATCAGTTTATTGGCCAAGTAGGCTTTCACATACGTGGAATTTGACTTTGGTTTCATGGCTTTCTCTCACAGGTACTTCACATATAAGGACAACATGACAATCTTCCAAGATATACACACGGATTGACTATATACAGGGAAAATAAGAGGTAAAGAAGTACAATAGTACAGAGAATGTGTCAGATATTGCCAAGATTGTTAACCGGTTACACACCATCCTTAGGTGGATGGACATGATAGAGCACACAAGTATCCATACAATTTACAGCACATTGCAAAAGAAGTGAATCAGTTCATCTGGTAACAGCTTCATCTTGAGAGCAATGTTTAATCACTCACACAGGTGACATTCAGACAATGCAGGCATCCCCACCCTTATAAACAATAAATGGTCAATGGACTTGTTCTTACATAGTGGTTTTCTAGACTCGTGACCACTCAAATCGCTTTACAATGAATGCTTCACATTTATGGAGCTACGTGGCAGGATCCGAACCCACAACGCCTGACTCCCAGGCATGCGCTCTACCGCTGTGGCACCACAGCTCTAACAATACAGTTATATAATGACCAAAACGAAGGATAGTTTCATATGTTAGTTAGTCATTGATTGGATGCTAAATGGTAATGTTTACTGTTCACAGAGAATTGAGGAATAGTTTCAATCACAGCATTGTAAGATAGCAAGAGATATACTCTTGGTCCTCCCCCCTCCGTTCAATAATGCGTTCCCTCCTCACATAGATGGCTCTTTGACATCTGTTCAAACCAGTGTTCCTCCCTATCAAGGATGTGCATATCCTCATCTTTGAAAAAGTATCCACTGGCTTGTAGATTGGTGTAGACTATGTTGTCCTGGCTTAATTTATTCACTCTTCTGTGTTGTGCCATCCTCTCCGTCAACACAGGGAATTCTGCAAGCCCTCAGATCACACTTGATTAATAGCTGTAAGCCAAAGTCTCCTTTCAGGATCCTTTGGTAGCCGACTAAAACTCAAATCGGAGCCTTTCGCTTGACGATTTGCACAACCCATAATGATACAGCTGTTAATCATGTCGATGTCTTTTAAAATACAACAGTTTCTAAATCTACAAAAAAACGATGAGTATTTTACACAGCTCAATACTTTGTAATAATTTTTGTGGTTCTTTTGTCCACTATTGCCTCCCATTGATCATATGACATGTCACTTGACCATTCTTTATACTGTATTGTACATAGATAGTACTTATACTTGTATGCTCTGACATGCCCTTCTACCTCAGTCATGTATGTAAGTAACCTGCCAAGATTTATTTCAATATCTCTGATGTGTTCTCTGCACCATTGTGTTTATTTCCTCTTATTTTCCCCTA